>JAJMEO010000025.1:0-145636 GCA_030574215.1 Diddensiella santjacobensis | reverse complement strand
TCAGTCAGCATATAAACAGGCGCAGCAGCAGTAATGATAACTAGAACTTACCGACAACTATCACAAGCCTTTCCAACTCGTTTCTTACGAGAATCCTCATTATAATCCGACATGATGATGGAAATCCCTTAACTTGTTCAACCACTCCAAACAAGTTAACTAATCAATTCCAAAAGTCACAAGTCGGTGCCATGAGTAATACTATATAGTCGAAGGAATCGGAACTCTCGACCGTTGCGGACCAAATGCATGGTTCGGTGAATAAAAGCAAATTGTGCATCATGTTGGATTATAAAAAGTAACCCCGCTATTCCGTGAGGCTTTTCCCACTTGAGCGGATCCGTCTAAAAGATTCCTTGAACAAAAACGACGTTTGTTTTTAAGATAACAAAAGGATATCGTATACAATATCCAATCTATTAAACGTGGTTTAAACAGTTTAAAACCTTCTTTGTTAGATGAAGGAAAGTCGGATCCAAACCGCCCCCCGCCCCCGCGCTCCATTCAGGGTTGTTGCGTGCATTTGTTCGCTCGGTCGGCAACAATTTGTGCCTAAAAAGAATGACGAGTCGGAGTTGAACCCATCGACTGTTCCGGTCTTTAACTCCCCCCTTTCTCCCTCCCCATTGTAAATATGGTTGGGACCGAAATGGAAACGGACATGTTTTTGTTTCTTCCAACCGGATAAAATAATAATAATAATGATAATAATAATTTCATTAAAGTTTATAACTTGTCTGAACATTTCAATTCTATGATTTATAATAGATTATATTGTTCTTTTACGTCATTTTATTAATGCCGTGGCTTTCATATCTCTACAGCCGCTTCTCATGCCACATGTGAGCGGAACTTGGCCGGGCCCGCGGCATCGGAACTAACCTTTTAGATGCTGGACTATATATCTTATAACATTTGAAAAAGAAACCTTCTATATTCTTTTCTTCCATTGCTATTCATTTGATCCTTCCATCGTTAACTCTTTAAAACCTCCTATTATTACTATTATTAACATTTTTAATTGCATAATCTTTTCGCCCCGTCTGTTAATAAACAAATCTCGGATTGATCAAAATCGTCGGAACTCCGTGGGATCTCAATATGCATCACCACCCGAGCTCACCCCTAACCCTCGCCGCACACTGCACGGCTTTTCCGCCGCCGCACATGGAGTTCATCTTATACAGGTACCCGGAACAAGAGATCCCATTCTACTGGATTTTATGTATCTTTGATAGTTAACGAGGAATATCCTATCTAATGATTATTTGGAAAGTATGCTTGATTAGGTTACAATTCCCATATCGAATTTCATGCAATGCACAAGCATAAAGATGATCTCGGTGTCCCTTGCTCCGTATTCAATTGTTTAGACATATTCTTACTATTCTTTACTAAGCTTATGGTCGGCATGACAAATTCTTTTCTTACCGGGGACCTCGTGATGATGAAGGGTTGGGGTTTTCTATAACAGTTAACGGTTCTTTCCGTCCCTTTGACCTATTTAGGTTGTGTTGAAGAAAACTCCCAACTTTGGTACCGGCGATCTTTCATACTCGGACGAAGAAAAACTTGTTAGATGGCCAAACCGAAAAAGAAAGAGGATGCACCAACAACCTCCAAGTCCAAGGTACCAGAGGATTCTGCAGTTGTAGCAGCAGCAGCAGCAAAAGTTCAAGCAAAGGAGAAGGCCGCGGCTGGAAGAGCTAAAGTTGCATCTTCCTCTTCATGGACTGGTAAATTGCCTGCTACTCTATTGATTGAACATTGTCAGAAGCTTAAATGGGAGAAAGTGGTATTTGATTCGGTATGTAATGTGGGTGGGGAGACAGGAACGACGAGACTAATAACAATTGTGTCTAGAAACATACCAAAAATGGATTTGTAGTAACAGCAGTTCTGGGCCAGAAAAACCCCAAAACAAATCAAATTGAAAGCTTGAGATTCACACCCCCTGTAGATCTGGTGATGCCTCAGGAAACCGCTTTGGAGGCTCGCCATTTAACTGCAACATACACTTTGCATCGGATCGCGTCCCATAAAAACATGAAAATGCTGCTGCCAGGTCAACATAAGGAACTGTGGGCCCAGCTCGATACTGTCAAGAAATCCACCCCAAACGCAGATAAACTGTACAATGAAGACCCTTTTGCAGCAGACCGTGCGGCTAAGGCCGAGAAGGACACTCTAAGAAAAAAAATCGCCGAGTCGAAGGCCGGGGCTGACGACAGACACCTGAAAGCAGTCATTAACTCGTTGCGTAACTCGACGATAATGCAAGAATCCAGTGACTCGGATCAGCCCTCCGATTCCCTGACTAATCCTGTAATAGCGTCTTCGAGGAAACGTGTCAGATTCAACAACGTGCTGGCCATGTCGAAGCAGACCCGTTTCGCTGTGGAACGTACCATCCGCATGTACCATGGGTTCGAGCAAACCTACCAGCTACGCACCTCCAAGACATCGGATAAAACCCATGTTGCCATCTCGTCAGCGCTCGTTAAACTCGGCTTCGAGTCCTTTCAAGCCGAAGAAGCCCTCGACCACGCCGCATCTCTGCCCGACGCCCTTGAGTGGTTATTGGTCCATGTCCCTGAAGATGACCTTCCCACCGTGTTCACTGCCTCAAAAATGCTTGGCGCGACCGCAAACGTACAATCGTCAGACCTAAAAATGGAATACCTGGTGCGCGACATTCAACGCCTGGGTTATGCAGAGGAGCTCATCAGAGACATCCTGCAATCGGTAAACGGCGATAAGAGACTAGCTATGGTGCGGCTTACCCATAACCTTGTCTATGATGACGAAACATCAGCTTCGCCGTCATCTAGCTCTGAGGATGAGGGTGTGTGGGCTGATGAGGTGCAGAGCGTATGTGCGCTCTATGACGACTCGGTAACGCCGGATAGCCTCACCGCGTCCGACCACTGCACTGTCAAAATTGACAAACGGCTGCAGATTACGTTTTGGCGCCCTGAAGCTTATCCGCACTCTCTTCCAGGAATAGTAATCGAAGCTTGTGCCGGCCAAACTATCCCACGCTACGTTCTGCTGCACATGACGAAAGAAGCAGGAAAATATGCACTAGAAAATGCACTCATCGGAGACTACATGCAAATGTCCCTGATAGAATGGCTAAAAGATAATCACGCTAGGTTGAGCTCTGAGCCGTGCAAGCTGGCCGACATTGCCGGCGGGGTAAGCGGGGCAAGTGAGGCTCCAATTTCCGCCTCTAAGAATTCAACCTCTTCGCCCAGAAACAAAAAGCATCACCAACAAGGAAAGAAAAAATCACAATCGCAGCTCGATGCTGAGTCGCAAGAAATGAAGAAGGTGTTTACCGAGAGGCGCGGCGGGGCAGCGGGGTCAAAGCTGTTGAGCATGATTCACGGTAGGAAAAGCCTTCCGGCGTGGAAAAAGAGCATTGAGATTGTTGAGCTCGTGCATCAGCATCAGGTAGTGCTTATCACTGGTGAGACCGGCTCGGGAAAATCGACGCAGGTGGTTCAGTTTGTACTTGACGACCTAATTCAGCATTGCAAAGGCGCACAGGCTAATATTATCTGCACTCAACCAAGGCGTATCTCGGCCATGGGCGTTGCTCAGCGCGTGGCTGATGAACGCGACACGCCACTCGGGGACGAAGTCGGGTACGTGATCCGCGGTGAGTCAAAGACCTCAAAGTCTACAAAAATTAGGTTTGTCACTGCTGGTGTGCTACTACGCATGATTCAGTCCGATCCTGATGGAGCTCTTGATAATGTCAGCCACGTGGTGATTGATGAAGTGCACGAGAGATCTCTGGACAGTGACTATCTGTTAATTCTCCTCAAGCGGTTGTGTACCCGCAAGCGAGAGCTGAAGATTATCCTCATGAGTGCCACCGTGGACCCGAAGCTGTTTATAGACTACTTTAACGGCAAGGTGGGGTATACTCATATAGAGGGACGCACTTTTCCGGTCGAGGATGTTTATATCGACGATCTGGTACGCCTAACAAACTACATTCCTCGCTCGCTTTCCAATGACAACATATCTCTACCCAAAGATGTGGGAAGGGTTATTATTGCCATGAAAGACGCAGTGGAATACGAACTGATTGTGCGAACTGTTGCTTATATTGATCGGCAGCTGGCTTCAAAAGGGGGAAGTATACTAGTCTTTCTGTCAGGTGCCGCCGAAATTGACCGCTGCGTATCAATGGTCGAGGGACCAAATTTTCATGTCTTGCCACTACATGCATCCCTCACGCCTGCTGAGCAGAGACGAGTATTCAACTCCCCACCGGCCGGCAAGCGCAAAGTAGTTGTAGCAACCAATGTGGCTGAGACCTCTATCACCATTGATGACGTGGTGGCTGTGATTGATTCAGGCAGGGTCAAGGAAACTGTGTATGACCCAGAAAGCAATATCGTCAAACTTGTAGACACATGGGCATCACAGGCCGCTGTAACGCAGCGCCGCGGTCGTGCTGGCCGTGTTCAGAAAGGAACCTGCTATAAGATGTACACGGCTGTAATCCAGAATAAGGAGATGCCGTTACGGCCTGCTCCAGAGATGGCACGTGCGCCGATTGAGCAGCTTTACCTGAGCGTAAAGGCGATGGGTGTCGGCAACGCAGAATCGTTCTTGGCGGAGGCGCTTGACCCGCCGAAAACCGCAGCTCTTGACACGGCCCGTACATCGTTGGCAAAAGCAGGTGCTATCGACACCCGCACCGATGAGCTCACGGCTCTGGGACGTCATATTTCCACAATCCCCGTGGACATCAGCTCCGCCAAGCTACTGATTTTGTCGGCCGTATTTGGGTGTCTGAACAAGGGTCTTACCATAGTGGCCATGATGTCGTGCCGGTCGCCGTTTGTTTCGCCGCGAGAGGCGCGCACTGAAGCAAAGGCTGCGGCCATGCAGTTTACAGGTAATGGTCACGGTGACCTGCTAGCAGCGTGCAGTGCTTATCAGGAGTGGGATGGAATCCGCCAGAAGCTATCTGGTTCCCAGTTGCGAGCTTGGTGCTCGCGCAATTTCCTTTCATCTCAGGTTCTGTTTGATATTTCGGCGGCACGACGACAGTTCATGACGTCGCTCCAGGAAATTGGTTTTATCGAAAGAGACATGCCAGAGTTTTATTTCGCCAATGATTCGAGTGACCGGCTTGTTCGCTCGGTGATTGGTGCCGCCATGACCCCCAACGTGGCAGAGATTGTGTTTCCGGAAAAGGTCTTCAAGGACACAAGTTCGGGTGCTATCGAGCAGGACCCCGAGGCCCGGGGTATCAAGTTCTACAATGAGCAGGAGCGACTGTTTGTGCACCCGAGCTCCACTCTATTTGGCGTCAATAAGTTTATTGCCGATAGTAGGTACATGAGCTATGCCACTAAGATGGCCACATCCAAAGTTTTTATTAATGGCCTTACACCAGTACCCACCTACGGTCTAGTGTTTTTCTCAGACTCTGTTGCAGTCGACCCCCTTGGCTCTGGAATAGTCGTCCGAGAATGGCTTGGCCTCCGCTGCTGGTCGAGGGTAGGAGTGCTGATTAGAGTCTTGCGATATCTCTTCAACTCGGTGCTTGACTCCAAGTTTGCCAATCCCCGAGACGATATCTCTCAACATCCAGTGATCAAAATAGTGCGCACCTTGATAGAGTCCGAAGGCGCATAGAATATTTATTTTATAGAGTTAATGAAACTAAAACTGCATGAGATTTGACTAACTAAAAAAAAATGGCGTCACGGACAGGATTCGAACCTGCGCAGGTAAAACCCAATGCCTAAACCACTCAGAAATAGCAGGGCATCGCCTTAACCACTCGGCCACCGTAACCGAATTTGCGAATTTTTTTTCCACTCTTGGCCCATAAAGCTGGGACAACACTTCCGGGTAAGAGCCGCAAATAATGCGGCTCTTTGCGGCTCATTATTTAAAGTTTGGAATATAAAACGATCAGAACGAGTTATTTAGTTATAGAAGAAGCTTCTGGGGTGTAATTGATTCCGATCGATGGTGGCAACAAGCCATTTAACTTGCAGTACAAATATGGTGGTCAATTTATAAATAACTAGAGTTTGATATAGGTGGCATCAATCTGTTTCAGGCTCGGGCCTAGTGCGAGCTTAACTTTATTGCGGTATGTGACTTTGTTGTCGAGCTGCAGCGGGTTGTGTTCAAAGTACACAGTGTGCAATTCCGGAAGGTGTCCTAGTTCCTGTGCGACGTTGTCAAAGCTGGATATCTTGTTGCCTGATGCCCACAATTCCTCGAGACGGGTCAGGTGAGACAGATTCTCCAGTTTTGAGATTCTGTTGGAAGAGATGTCCAAGGTGTTGAGGTTAATATTATTGTCGAGGCCCTCAAGCTTTTCAATGCCGTTATGGGAAATGTACAATTCTTCCAGAGATTCAAGCTCTTCGAGCCCTTCGAGTTTGGTTATTCGGTTGGATTGAATCGATAGGATCTTTAGTTTTTTCAATGCGCCGAGGTTCTCGAGTTTGGTGATCTTGTTCTTGCCCAGCCAGAGCTGTTCTAGATTCACGAGTTTGTCGAGATTTTTTATTTCCTAGAAGTCATTAGCGGTTGTTTTCTTCCCCAATGACAGAGTGATAAGCTTACGCGGATGCGGTTGGCGCCCAATTCCAGGTTGGTAATATTAACCAGAGTGTCTAGGCCATCGATTTTATTTATATGATTCTGGCACACATAGAAGTTGGTGAGGCCCACCAGATGAGACACGCCCTTGATATGCTTGAAGTTATTGAAACTAAAGTCCAGCGAGGTCATTTTTGGTGTAAAATGCTCCAGATGGCCCATATGGGCGAGCCGGTTATCGTAAAGATCCAGTTCTTCCAGGTCAGCAGGCAGTTCCTCCAGGCCGTCCAAAGACGTTATTAGATTTTGCCTGAAACATGCTATTCTAAGCTTTTTCAATCTTTCCAGCTTCAATGCCCGTAATGAATGTACACGTAGATGCGTCAGATCCAACTCCTCTGCGTCGTCGGGATAATCTGTCAGCAGATCTATTCATCCCTTTAGCATATATCCCACAATCTTAAACATACAACCTTCCATACCCTCATCATTATCAATAATCTCTCCTTCCAATGTATCAGTAATGCGAGGATCAGTTTCTTCGTCATCCGTCGCTTGCGACACGTAGCCCTCTTCTTCAGTGGTCATATTGTGATGATGAAATGATTAGTATTTAACTCCGCCGGAAGTATGAAAATGTACAAGAAATATATTAACGAATACTTGATGAGGAGATAATCTACATAGCCACTAATTGAGCCTGTTTAACGGGCTTTTACAGAGTTAGTTAGTTCTAGGTCCGTGTCAAAAGGAGTATAGTTGAGCTTACCTTCTGGTTGAGCAGCGATGTATTGAATTGCATCTGCAATAGACTGAATTTCATCTGATTCGGCACTAAACATGTCCAATTAGTACTTCTATTTGCATCAGTTTATACTGATACAACATACTCGGGAATCTCAATTCCAAATTCCTATCTCAGTTAGCTCATTGTGACTACATAATTGACAATAAACTTAAGACTTACCTCCTCAACGGCAACAACAACCTCAACAGTGTCAAGACTATCCAATCCGAGATCGGTAGTAAACTTGGCATCAGGTGTAATCTATATAACTGTTAGCTCGGAAACCTGGATCGATATCCATCCCATCGAACAAACCTTGGAGGGGTCCTCAATCTAAGTTACGGGTTAGCACTATATCATATATATCCGCGAAATTCGAACCACCTACCTTGTCAAAGGACTTGAAAACCTCAATAACCCGTCGCTCAATCTCATCCCGAGCCAACGGCTGGCCGGCAGCATAGTATCGAACAAACGATGGCAAACGCATAGCAGGCTGCACTCTGGGAATGGCCAGAATGGCACGCGTACCCGCAGCACGACGAACAACTGAGCTAAGTCCTTGTCTAAACATTATATTCCACTTATCCTTCTCTCAATTCAAGGTTGCAGCTTCAAGTAAATTTGTCAGTCCAATCACCCTCCGCCCAATTGGGACTTAGTCCCGGGTAAAACCCGCGCCGCTCACTCTCCGCTCTCGGTGCGGCTCAAGCATGACAAAACGTTAGATTTTATAGAGAATACAGAAAAAATGAACTAATGTACGCTTTGCGACTTGCCGTTGGCGTATGTGGCACGGGATTCGCGGCCTGACGTTTCAGACGTGACGGTACCTCTTCGAGACGAGAAGCTTGCGGTACGTAAAGAGTTGACGCTCCGGTTGTCCATCTTGGCACTGCCAACCCCGTAAAAGCTCTGCTGGGGCGACGAGTAGCCGTTGGTCGGGCCCAGGGTCGTGGAACTTGTTGTGTCGACAGCACTGTTGGTGCGCGATAGGCTGAAAGGCCGGTTCCCACTGAGTGCACTGCTAAACTGATGGTTCAACTCATCGGTGCCAAACGTAAACCGCGTAGTGGTCGTCGACACCGACGCTCTTCGGAAATCATTGACCGAGCTCTGTCTTGGCGATAGAAGTCCTCCGCCCTGCCTCATCTCCTCACTGGCAAGAACTGCAAGCTCGGGCGCAAAGTTGCGCTCAAAGAGCTGCACCAAACTGTCATGCAACGGCTTGAGAGTGGGAGGAACAACGCGGCCATGAATGTTAAGGCATCGCTGAATAGCATACGTGTAATCCAAAAATGCAATGTCAAGTGAAGACAACTGCTGCGACGAGGTGGGGTCCTGACGCAAATTGTCATCCTCCAAAAACGTTCTGTAAATCTGCACCCCACCATTGACAGGCGAGTCCACAGAACCCGAAAGCACCAAGTCAAGCTTAGAAATCGTGCCCTGGTCAGCCTTGCCGGCATTGAACAGGTTCTCGAGATCCAACAGGTCGGTCGTCTTGTTCTCCAAAAGCTGAATCGCATTCTCAAGCGGCGAAAGCTTCTGAGTAATGACTTGCTTGACCTCGCTGCGCTTCACAATGGTCGGAAAGACCTGGTAAGTCTCATAAGTAGTCTTTTCAACCCAAAGATCAAGTGGCGAGGTGTTGCCTGGTAAAGGCCGCGAGTACGAAAAGTACTTGAGATTGAGTCTAGCCTGGTATTCCTTGGCTCCTGGCGACGGAATTGGCAGCCGACCCGCATGCGAGCGAGAATATTCTGGAACAACAGCTGAAACGTACAAGTACTGACCGTCATTCTTCGCCTGAGCTTCACTCGACACAATCGTCGCACCAGGATATATCTTGTGCAGCCGTTCATGGATACTCTCCAGCTTCTCCCATGCAGCACCCTCAAAAATAAACTGCCTGTTGCGTAGCGACCGAGGGAACCCAACTCCAATATAGGCGACCCTAAAATATTGCGGTGAAATTCGCTCCACATTATCGACACTCTCATACAACTTGGCCAACACACGACTCACACTTGCCAACTTCTTGAAATCAAATGCTACTGTCTCGTAGGCAGTGATAAGCTCCTTGGTAGCATCAATAGCATTCTCAAACGCTTTGCCACGCGTGAAGCACTGGATGATTTCCTCATAAAGTGCCTCTTTCCGCTCAAATCCGCTCTGTGCAGGGAAATTGGGGTTCTCGTTGGCAGTCAGCTTCTGATCATAAGACCACTCGTACGCCGACGCCAATAACCGTAATGCAAGACCAGCTTGTGTATAGTTCATTCGTGCCTTGTTCCACTGCGCAATATCATTGACGTAGCGCAGAAAGATCTCCACGCGATCAATGTCCTTAAGGAAATTCAGCACGTTAAGTGCATGGAAGATGCGGTCATCATTGTACGCATCGCCAGTTGGAATGCCGTAAAGGTCCAGCAGTAGATCCAAAAACTCCTCAATATCGTCCAGTAGCCGCGATATAAACGGAGATGCCTCATCTTCAGGATCAATCCTGAAGGACCGAAGCAGATGGCTAACCGACCGCTTCTCGTACAATTCAGGCAGATACTCCCGGTTTTGGAAAATATCATCCAATGACACAACCATCTCCCGCTGCAACCCAGTCAGATCCTCGTTCAAAGCCCACTCGCTGATGATCATCGACTGTAAGATCTGTACAGCCACACTCTGGGTACCGGCATGGCGCACTAGGCACAGATTGAGCACGTTGCGCACCAAGCTTGTCTCACCGCCAAACATTTGCACCTGGAATCCGCCATACCTGTCCAGGCCGAATCGGGCCTTGTCTTCCTCCGTGGAAGGCCAGCCAATGGATTCCCACATTTGCTTTAGCAAAGACACTGCTCGACCCCGCAAATCCTTGGAAATATTCCAGATGGCGGTTCGCTCCTGGTCCGACAGGTGCTCAACTGCCATGAGCTCAGAGCCCGCGAGCCGCAGAATGCAGTTCAGGTACGAGAACCATAACTCTGAGTTGAATTCCTCAGCATTTTCAGGTGCAGGAATGAACTTTTTGACCATCAGAGCACTCAAATACTCAAGGCAGCCCAGTACAGTCTCGTGATGCACAGCCAGCAAAGACACCCATTGCTTTGGAAACGACACACAATCCAGCATCGCAGTACACGCACGGATAATGTTGAATGCGAGCTCGCTCAGCTGAGGAGGCGTCAGACTGCTATCAGGCATATGCTGACCACTAAAGTGCGCAATATTCACAAGTAGAGTAAATACAATGCCCAGCTCAATCAAAGTCTCGTCAAACACAGCATCATTCACAACCGAGTCGATGGCTCGAGCCTCGAACGGATACTTATCTGGAAATAGAGGTGAGTACACTGTGCAAGGTACGCGCTTAGCGCTTTCAAAGTGGGCCAAAAGCTCCGTATACAGCTTTGCACCCAAGGGCAGCAGCTGACCATACCGTTTACAGACCTCAGGCTCCTTATTTCGAAGTGGCCATAGCACTTTGAACTGAGATGCAAAGATGCCCGAAAGCAATCTCAATTGCTCCTTACGACTGGTTGAGAAGTCTCTCGTATCGATCCAGAACTGCAGAGTCCACTTGATAGTGTATGCAGTGATATGCGGTCTGTACTTACTCTGCTGATAAAGCCAAGAAGTAGAGAGCTTCTTAAACAGTAGTAGTCGCTGAGTATTGATTTTGTCATCATCAACACGAATAGCGTCAATAGCCTCCAGCAACAACTGAGCCAGTTCCTCAGTCGGAATTAAATGGCGCAGGTTATAGTACCAGGCATACAAATGCTGTACCATGACATTTTGTAGTTCTGCAAGTACTGGTTCCTGTTGGTTGACTAACCGCTTGATCCCCTCGGTGATCTGCTTCATGTGCTTGCGGATTGTCATTGTGACACCAATTTCACTGTCCTTTCCCCTGTTGCCGTCAATGACGCCCGACGCAGCAATGAGACGAGACAGGTACTCGCCAACCTTAAACATGTTGTAGAGAAACAGGATTCCAGAATCGGAGTCATCCTCCAACGCCTGCTGCGTCAATGTTAACAAGATCTCCGACATTCCCGCCATGTTGAAGCGGTTAATCAAGTAATCATCACCAAGATAAACATGTTCTGCAGAGCGAGCAGTGACCTTCTCCAGCGTGTAAACCAGCGCCTTGAAGATCTGCAGCAACAACGCATCATTCGGGCCATTCATAAAGTGTGACATCATATCTAGAAGAGCATCAAGGATCTCGTGGAATCTCTTTAAAAACTCTCCCTGTTCAATAAGTTTGAAATGCGACAGTACAGCAATCAACTCATCAATGCCATTATTATCGTACACAGTCCGCCAATGGCAAACCTTGTCAATTGCTACCTCTGTATTGTATCCATTGCCGACAAAGTCTAATACCAGCTGCAAAGTCGCAACTGCCATGCCGTCTCGGACAAAGCTTACAGATTTCTTCGATGATATAACTCGATTACCTTGCCATAGCGGTACTGAGCCCTTTGCAAACAGTACACCGCCGACAAACAAGCTCATAAGCACGATTTCATTTTTGGCAAAGTTCGAAGTTGCCACCATCTCGCCAATCACTTCCTCATTGAATGACGCCGCTGAATCCCACGACTGCTGCGACAAGCCATTGGAGGAAGTCGAGAATAACGCTTTACCACTTGATGAAGTCACAGAAACCATCAAGTAGTCATTGAAAGAGAGACCTTCAGCAAAGTTCAGAGAGATCTTTCCCAAGTGGATGTAAACGTCGTCCCTACTTTCAGTCAATGAGTTAATGTACAAGCTCTTGGCCATGCCAATAGTCTGATTGGAATCAGAGTCTCTGATCTGACCAATATTTCCAATCGAGGGTGCCTCAAATGCCTTGACAGTACAAACAATCTGTTCAGCGCGGCTAGTGAGCGCCACCCCTCTAGGCCTACCACGCACGATGCGGTCTATCAATTCACCCCAGCCTCGGTTTTCGTCATTTGGCTCGTCAGAGGTGAAAAAGTTGGTAAACATCCGCAGCGTGAAGGGACTCTCTATGCTTTCCTCCATTCTAAACAATCGACTGATATCAGCGGCACCGGCTGCCACACCTCGTCGAGCGACCATTTTTTTCGGCTCATGAGCAAAAGTTGAACTTTTGAACTGTTTTTCATGGCCAGCGCCCACCAGCCGAGAGAGAGGGATTGAGCTCTGCTGGCCCTGTGTCCTTAGAGGCACTTCTTCGTATACGTTTGCAACCAAAAACACGTCGTCTTTTGTGATTGACACTGGCAGGTCTCGGAACATGACGGCCGATAAGTCAGTGACAAACGTATCGGGGCTGATTTTTATGCTAAATGACTCTGTCAATCTGTGAGTTTTTGTTCTCAACAACAGATTGACAGTCAACCCCTGGCCATAACCCTGGCCAACCACAGACTTGAAGTCCACTAGAATGTGTTGAGGCAGTCGAGAGATTTTCACCGTGTCATCTACCACAGCATGATCGGGGTAGTTTGGAGCGAGAGCAAGCAGCATTTGTTCTTGAGCCAATCTGACGGGGCCTTCTTTGCCAGAAATGAGTTCTCCCGAGTTTGGTTCACGGACGACGATTCCACGTTTGAGCATTTTGGTGATTCTGGCAATTTGCCATACGGCCTTTTTTCTAGCAATGACTCTTTCATTTGCAGTAAGCAATCCGTAGACCAGACGTCGACGGATGAAGTAAAGGTCTTTAATTGCCTCGTTTATAATATTGATAAGACTGTAATTTCCCAGCAAAAAGTGATGATAGACATAAGTATTGTGCCATTCCTTAACCACGGAGGTGATATCGTCGACCAAGGGTTCAGCAGGCATGGTTGGGGCTTCATTTTCGAGTCTTAGGTAAGGGAGTGCTGGAGGGGCGAGTTTATTCTTTGAATTTAACGAGGATGTGCCGTCGACCAGCGCAGCGGTCGCAGCGGCGGCTGTGGCAGCATTAATGAGAATTGAGTCCGAGTCATATTCCGATCCTGCGGTTATCATACTACCGGTAGTGATTGAGGAGAATCGACCATCTTTTGGGAAGCTGAAACGGCTAGCGGTGCTTAATTTTGCGGTTGAATATTCGAAATATTCTTTTGCGCTCACCAAAGCAGACGGGAAGATACCGGTGATTATATTCACATCTAAAGGTTTTAAGCCAGTATTATCGACCTTTTGCTGACGAGCCAAAGGTTGATTAAAGGCGGCTTGAGCTTTTGGGGATTTGACAACATAACCTCTATACCATTTTTTGGATACATGGCATTCAAAAGCATAGACCTCATCGCCAAGATGAATAGTTGCATCACTAGTTCGAGACACTTCAGGAACATAAGTTCCAATTGCAACTCCTCTTACAATTCGGGGTAAAGGTTCCCATTCCCCCGATAATGAAGAAGGTCTAATCGAAGGAAATGGTTCATTTTGAATCGGAGAGGTAGATTCTACCATATCACAACTGCTACTACTTTTCAGGACCTAAATCTTTAAAAAAGCAGTTAAAAACTTTATTTATTCTTTCCATTGGTTTAAACCTTTCAATAAACTTACTATCCAAAACAAAAAATCCTTATTATATGATTCAAACTTCGAAAAAACAATCCCTTCTGTTTGAAATTTTTGGTCAAAAAGGATGGTGGTATTAACCTTGCATAAAAGGGGTGTTTTGCTAAGTGTAGAAAAAAACTAACCTATAAATCAGAATAAAAAAGTAAAACCCCAAGTTTCCCCTACCTTCCTTCTGCACTGTCAAAAGGCCCAACTGCCGCGCTTTGAGATTAACACCGCTTAAGCGCATGGCTCAAATGGGAAATTTCAATGTACATCAATCTTGCCTACATCTCAGCTTTAAACTTAATGATTCAAGTTATGTAAAAACCCTTAATTATTACATGATATGTTTCTTATATACAATTGTTAAAATATATATTAAAGTCATTGAATAGTTATTTTAAATATCTGTTATATAGAAATCAATAACTCAATCATGTATATACATTCAATTATTCCAGATCGGATCTAACTTGCTTCCTTCACCCCCTGTCATCCGTTAGAATCGAACCCAAATCCCTTCTCTTTATCAATAATCCCTTCTCCTCGGAACCTCCTTCATATAATCTATATGGACTTCTATCACTTTTTTAACCTTCCTGATATCCCAAGATTCCCAACTCGGCATGAATCCGAAGTATGGAAAACAGCCATAACACAAGTGATTTCTCCAATTATTATATTATTTTGAGCCTAACTATGTTATTTCGAAGTATAATCAACTTCTTATCAATTGTATAACTTATAAAAACTAACAAATAGAAGATAAAATAGATCTGTTATAACAAAAGTTGTTTAAAGTGTAATGCTTTAACTGGCATTAGATGTGCATATATCCATGCATACAACCCGCAGAAAGCAGCCTTTGACCAGATCTCTTGACACATGGATGAAGCCCCCCTGTTTTCAAGACCCCAATTACTTTTTGACAGTGGTTAAAACGTAAACTCGTAATATTACTTTTTGTCATGATACATTTTGATTGAAAGTCATGAACCTGAAATGTCTATCTAATTTCAAGTATTTTCCAAATAGATCTTCATTGCACCGTAAATCACGTGAAACTCCCCCCTTATTATTATTATTTATTTATTTTTTACTTCTTTCCTAACCACTGCCTTACACTATATAGAAAAGAAAATCAATTATTATCCAGATGTTCGAGGAATTGTAAGAAATATTTCAAAGCTATATTGGCGAATTCAGTCATATTTTGACTTCTATTTCCAGAATTTGTTTTCTTATGAATGGATATTTGAGTGATTGGACTTGAAATACCAATATATACTGAACCAACCGCATCAATTCCTTCGTCACCCGTTGGTCCAGCCCAACCAGTTTCCGATAATGCATAAGTACTTCCAAGTTCCATTTTCAAGTTTCTTGCCAATCGTAATGCTACATCTTCTGAAGGTCCAGTATATGATTTAATATCATCTTCAGACCAACCACTTAATTTCAATCGAGATCGTAATGAATATGTCAAAGTTCCTCCAACATAATAATTCGAAGCCCCTGGAACTGATATTATATACGAAGATATTAATCCTCCACAAGCCTATAAAGGTTAGTTGATTCTTGCTCTCTATATATATATATATAACTTACAGATTCAGATATAGCCAAAGTTTCATTCCGAGATCTTAATATCTCAGATATCTTTTCTACTATTGGTCTTATTTCAACCGGTGGAAATATTATATCTATTGAAGACATGGAAATTAATAATTCCAATATTAAAAAAAATTGATTTGTTAGTTATAAATTTGGTGGAGTTGAACTATTTACCCAATATTCAACCCCGCTCGACCCTACAATAAAATCATATATAACTTTTTCAACTGTTTGTTGATTTAATATAAAAATATCGAACCAATAATTGAATTAAATAAGATTTCAATTGACTATAGAAAACTATATAAAAACATTCTAGTTAAGTTATAATATTTCAATCCATATTAAATCAATTCGAGGTTTATGAAATGTCTTCAGTAACTTTGATCCCGGTTAAATGGGAGTTATTTACTCTAATAAAGTTAAATAAACTGTGAATTAAAATCATTATTTAAAAGGAGTTGATTTTTGCCACTGTTTTGAACATATAAAACATTGGATAAGGAGAAATGGCATCAACAGATACAACGGCATTATTATCATTCAAGGCTGGACGGGTGGATTATGATGAAAATACAAAACAAGCCACGCCTAAAGTTGGACAAGGATTGGTTAAAGTGATCAAGAATCCTGATGATCCCATGTTATTTTCATTTATCTGGGAACCTCGAGGACGAGCAAAGACATTGGCAGGTCCAGATGATGGTAGTGAGATGTTATTATTTCCTGGTGATGCTCAATGGATTCATATTGAAGAATGTAAGACTGGAAGGGTATTCGCACTCAAGTTCAAAAGTTCCGGCAATAAACAATTATATTGGATGCAAAGTAAAAATAATAATGAAGAAGATGTTTCAATTCTAAGTGATGATGATAAGAAAATCAGTGATTCATTGACGAAATTATTGGATGAAGAATCTTTAGAAGAAGAGGAAGATAGTGATGTGGTTATTCCTGACCAACCACAAACAGCAAGGTAAGCTGTTTTAGTTTGTTTATAATATAAATATGACTACATGCATGGGGTTCATCAGCTAACCATGGGTTGTTTTATTGTATTATAGTCCTATTGCAGCATCTTCAAGTCAAATCACCCCGATTACAAGACCAGGGTCACAAATGTGGAATCAACCCCGTCAAACAACCACTCGAAACTTTGAAATCGGTGATTCCTTACGTACTAATGTTTTGATTCAACATATTAATGGTTTATCTGATGAGGATTTGGTTCCTTTATATCAACATTTACCCTCGGGGTTACCCCACACTCGTCAAGAATTGATAGTCGTGATTCAATCTATGCAATTCAGACAAGGCTTGGATTCTTTTGGGTCTGTTTTGAATCAATATGGAATCGGATCTTTGGTGGCTAGTCAATTGGGTTATCCTTATCAAGGTGAAGGTGTTCAAGGTTTCCTGGATGGTGTACGAAACCAATCAAAAGATTCAAAAAACAATCATCAAGATGATATAAACATGCAACAATAAACAATTGTAAACATCCAAACTAAAGTTCGTAAAGCTCGTGATTCCAATCTGTTTCGGGATTTGGACCCACCAAAACTTCCCCCCCTCAGTCTGTCATGATCCAAATCCCGCCTTTAAACTCAAACTTGCTTGAAAAACACTCCTCCGTCCACACTATAATCTCGACAACTAAACAGGGTTTGGATTCATTGCAGTTGGGGGCATATTTTATTTACGT
Organism: Diddensiella santjacobensis; assembly: GCA_030574215.1. Classification (NCBI taxonomy): domain Eukaryota; kingdom Fungi; phylum Ascomycota; class Dipodascomycetes; order Dipodascales; family Trichomonascaceae; genus Diddensiella; species Diddensiella santjacobensis. Next base: position 128,393 of record JAJMEO010000025.1, on the reverse strand, counting down.
CGTCAATAAACCATTTGAATAGGCGATTGTCATTTTGACTTGTATCTTTTATCTGACGTGTTTTCAGAGGTAAGTTGGTCTAAAAAAAAAAACATTAATCTATACTTTATACCTCCTGAAATTGCAGTCCAACTTCAATCTCTTTTTGGAACCCGATATAAAAAGTCTCTTCAAACAAACTTGTGTCGTTATAAACGCCATTATTATTGGATTGAATCGAAACTTGAATAATCTACACTTGAAAGTCGCGAAATTTCATTCCCCGTGTTTACGCCGTGTAGTAGGGTATTGAGATCTATCAATAACGCACGGACTGCAGTTGCGGGAGTGATTGTTTTTTGTAATTGAAAGAAACCGGTTTTTAACCTCTCTTTCAATCATAGATTGGTCAACAAATCTTCATTCAGTGACTTATTTGCTTTTGAATCTCGATCGTGAGAGTGGACGGGTTCGATCGTGATCTGAACATCATGGCTTCTACTCCACCACAACAGATGGATCCTGACGAAGAAGAACCCACTTCCCCTCAATTAAAAAGTATCCAGGCTCGTATGGAAAAAACTGGCTCATTGGGTAAATCTCTACTGGAGAAGGAATCGGAATTGTCAGCTTACCTCAACAATTTGAACCCGGCATCGGTCAATACCGCTGAACAAGATGAAATTTTACGAAAGAAAATGAAGGAAATAGAACAAGGTTATCTGGAGTTGAAAGAAGAAAGTAATCCCAGTCGAAAAATCAGTATGCCTCTTTTTGAAAGTGTAAGCAACGCCTGCAAAAAATTAAAAACAAAATTGGTCTTAACGACAATACTAACCTAAACATTTGTCTTTAGTCGTCCAGTAATGAAATGTTTTCTGGACAAGGGTCACTTTCACCCTCGAAAAAAACAATGCGACGCGCACCATCTTTGTCAAACTCGCATGCAAACTCGCATGCAGGCGATGTGGGGTTTGCAGCCGAAATGAGTGAAGGTCTGTTGTTGCAATGCCGAAGGTTTCAGGCCATGGTCAAGGAACGAGATGAACAAATCAACTCGATGGACTCTGAAATTGCACTGCTGAAATCTAAATACGGCTCTATGGAGGAAAAGGCCCGTGCTATAAGTGCTTCCGACGAGTCTGTCAAACAGGCAAACTGGGACTTGGAAGTCGAATTGCAAAGCCTTCGTGAACAATTGGCAAAATCAACAGAAACCATTCATAAGGCCACGAATGAAACAGGACGCCTACAGAACGATAAAGAAAGCCACCTGGACCTGATTGAAACATTGAAAACCCAAAATAATGACCTCAAATCGCAAATTGACACCATTAAACGACGATATGATAATGATGCCGCAAACCTACACAAAGACCACGCCAGCCTGGAAGAAGAGAACGTAACCCTACAAAAGTCTGTCCAGGATCTTAGACAAGAACTCGAAGAACAGAAATCAAGTCTGGCCCAGTCAAGGAGTTTGACAGCAAATATGTATACTGACAACCTTGAAGATGCATCGTCAGCTGATGAGGGCGCATTCCGAACCCCAGATAATTCACCCCCCTTGTCTCCTGTCAAGGCCACTCCGTCCAGAAATGCCGCTCTTGAGACAGAAACGACAAAAGCTTCTTTGGGACACGCACACCATATCATTAATAGCCTGCGACATACTTTGTTGAAAGAACGCAGCGAAAAATTGGAACTGAAGAAGCTACTTGCCGCAGAGACTAATGCCAATAATATCGAAAGCGGCTCAAACTCTAACCGAAGTTCCATAAGCGGTGCGGCATCGATCAAATCGAAAAGGTCCCGTCACCTGGCCGGCAATAAGCAGCCACTGCGAGCCATCGCTGGCCTTGGCACCACTGGCAGGATTAGGACAAGCGTGCACGAAGACTCGACTAGCGACGAGCAGGATTTGAGCCGCTACGGCTCTGCTGATGGCTGGGAACCAGAGTCCACTACAAGTGAGGGTGAATTTGTTTCTGCTTTTGAGACCGCTCCTGATGATGCGCCTACTGAAGACGATCTGTATCAAACTGGCAGGGAGACCATGGATGAACATTCGTCCGGCGAAGATACTGAGACTGAGGCAAACCCGGCTAGCCCAGTTCCATTTACAACTTCTGGTACTGGTAGACGATTGTCTACTGGCAGCTCTGCTGACTCTGATGGCAGCAGCTCTCTTGGGCCATCCATGCGACGTCGTTCTTTTAAGAGCAAGCGAAGCAGTCATACTCTGCGTGGCGTGCCTTTTCTACCGAGCTCTGCTGAGAACAGTCTTATTGATAATGATCGAACGCCTGTCAAGATGACGAGCCTTGCCGCTGAGTTTATGACAGCCGATGAAGTCCGACGGCATGCAGAAGACCATGGGCTCGTGGCTATCCCTGCTGAAGAGTACGATGACCTGACAGCTCGTGCCGAAAACTCTATTAGCAACCAGGATGACCTCGGCAGAGTTGCTTCTGAACTTGGGTATGATGTCATCCCTGTTGATGCGCATAGAGACATGAAGACCAGAGTCGCAGAGTCAGGTACGGAAGATTTCGTCGTCAAGGCTGCGACTGGGTTTGGCCTCGTTGCTATTCCGTCACTCGAGTATCAGCGATATACCAGTCCTTCACAAGAGGATGTTGAGGCTCATGCTCAAAAGGCCGGTTTCAGGGCGATTCCTGTGGCAGCCCATGAGAAACTCGTACATGAGACGACCCGCCAACTGACTGCAGATGAGATCAGGGAAAAGGCGCAGCAAGCAGGTTTGGTGGCTCTCCCGGCTGATGATCACGCACGCCTGATTGAGGAATCCAAGCGCGGGCTCTCCGTGGAGGAGATTGAGCAGAAGGCTAAAGACATTGGTCTTATCGCTATACCTATAGAGGAGCACCGTTCATTGGTTCACGAATCTAACCGTGAGTTATCGGTTGAGGAAATTGAGCAAAAAGCAAAGACGGCCGGTCTGATTGCGTTGCCTATCGAAGAACATCATAATCTGGTTGAGGAATCAAAGCGTGAGCTGTCTGTAGAAGAACTTGAGCAAAAGGCCAGAAATTTTGGTATGGTTGCAGTACCCATCGAAGACCACCATTCGTTGGTTGAGGAGTCCAAACGTGAGCTGTCGGTGGAAGAAATTGAGCAAAAGGCAAAGACTGCTGGTATGATAGCGATACCTATTGAACAGCACCGCTCGCTGCTAGAAGAGAGCCAGAGGGCGCTCTCAGTAGCAGAGTTGCAAGAGAAAGCCAGAGGAGCTGGTTTCGTTGCAATTCCAGTTGAACATCACGAGAATCTTTTACGTGAGAATTCTCGCGATCTGACGAAAGAAGAGTTGGAGCATAAGGCAGGAAAGCTTGGATTTATTGCTACACCGACTGAAGACCACAGAAAGTTAGTTGACGAACTCGCCCGGCCGCTCACGAGAGACGAAGTGGAGCAGAATTGTCGCCGGGAGGATATTGATCTTGCTGTTTTGTCTCGGCAAGAACATGAAGAGCTTCAAAACAAGCTTGCTGAAAGCTCCCGACCCCTCACCCGTGAGGAGATCGAGGTGAAGGCCAAAGACCTCGACTTGGTACCAATATCTTCGAAGGAATACCTGGAGCTTGTCCGAATCAGGGATCATCCACTTCCACAGGATGTCGAAGATAGGGCTCGCAAGCTTGGTCTTGTTACTGTTGGCGAAGAAGTCTATAAGAACCTTGAGACCCCCAGTGAAGACCGAGTTAGAGAAAGAGCTGCAGAGCTTGGTTTGTCAGTCGTGGATACAGTGCAATACAAGGACTTGAAGCGGTTGGTCAAATCTCCATCGCCTGAAGAGCTCGCTGAAAGGGCTACTAAGCTTGGCCTCACAACGGTTGACAACGCCAAATACGAAGAACTCAGCCGCACTGCTAATGAACCTACTCAAGAATATTTGGCTGAAAAAGCGAAAGTTCACGGCGCGCGTGTGGTCCCTGACGAAGAATACGACCGTTTGTATAAGCTTTCGAACTCGCCAACTAGAGACTACCTTAGTGCCAAGGCCATGGCTCTTAATATGGTTGTCTTAAGCAATGAAGATCATCAAGCACTCGTGAAGAAGGCCGAGGAGCCTGATGCAGATCATATTAAGGCAAAGGCTGCTGCGCTGGGCCTCGTTGCGCTAGGTGCGGGAACACACCGAGAGTTGGTACGGAGGTCCAAGAGCCCCAGCCGTGACGAAGTTGTTCGTCATGCAAAGGGAAACGATATGGTTGTTTTGGATACTGAGGCGCATAAGGAACTCCTTCGGGGTCTGCACTCTCCCACACCCCATGAATTGCAGGAAAAGGCAACCAGATCGGGATTTGTGTTGCTTCCGGTTCCTGAGCATGAGGCACTCGTCAAATCGACTCAAGAGCCGACAGAAAATATTATCTTTTCGCGGGCAAAGGACCTTGATTTGGTCGTAATGCCGCGCAGTCAGCATGCGGATCTTGTCAAGCCCTCGAAAGAGAAGGTAGAGGAGCTTGCAAAGTCCTACGGGCTTGTTTCGCTGCCTGTGGATCAGTACCACACCATGACAGAGGCAGCAAATATCCCTGTTGATAAGTCGTTTATAGAGACGGCGGCGCAACGCCTGGGACTAGTTGCCCTGTCGGGAGAGGCTTACTCTGAGCTCCAGAGCAGACCGGAGCCTACCATCGATGGAATTGGGAAATTTGCTGAGCATCATGGCTTCCGAGTTCTGGAGGAATCAGAATACGCTAATTTAACTAAGCCTCATGAACTCACTCGAACGGAACTAGAAGCATACGCCTCGCGCCTAAACCTTGTTACTCTGCCTGAATCTGTATACTCGTCTCTCACCGCTGAGCCCGCTAAGGAACAGCTTCTCAGTAAGCTAAAGGATCATAATATTGTTGCGCTTGAGCAGGATGAGTATAATGAGCTCTCTGCGAGACCCAAAGTTTATAGTCCCTCGGATGAAGAGATTGAGCAGCACGCCAATTCTCGTGGTCTTCATGTCTTACCAGTTGCGGAGTTTGAGACCTTGAAGAAAACGGCTACTGAAGTGCCATCGCAGGAACAGCTAGAAAGCTATTCTGCCGCTGCTGGACTGTCACTTGTAGCTCTCAGTGAGCTTCAGGACTTGAAGCGCAAGGCATCGAGCCCTTCGCGAAAGGAATTGGATTCTTCTGCTGCAGAGCTGAATCTGGCCGTTATTCCAGTCGCTACAGTACAAGAATTGCACCAAAAGGCAGAAAATCCAACAATAGAGGACTTGAGAAAGGGTGGTCAGAAGCACGGTGTGTCTTTGGTGCCCCAAGCAGAGCTTGATGACTTGAAGCGCAGGGCCCTCAATCCTTCCATCGACGAGCTGAAAGAACATTCTAGTAAGACTGAGTTTGAGCTGTGTGCTGCTACGGAACTTCTGGAATTGCGAAGGCAGGCCAGCAATCCAACTATAGACGAACTTGCTCTTGCTGGCGATAGTGTTGGAATGACACTGGTGCCTAAAGATGTGTTTGATGAGCTGACCAAAAATGGCACTGATCCTGATGAGGAGACAGCGATCAAGTTTGCTAAGCGGCATGGTCTCGCAAGCATCCCTGTAGAGGAATTAGAAGATCTGCAGCGAAATGCTAGTCAGCCCAGCAAGGAGGTCGTTGAACAGTGGAATAAAAAGCTTGGCTTGTTTGTTTTACCGAAGGAACAGTATGTTATGCTTTCAGATAAGGCTGATAAATTTGACAATACTATTTCCTCCCACCGTACGAGCGATCCGCGTGAGCTTGGATCGGTCATGGCCAAGCGAGATCATTTCGAGAATATTATTAAGAAAACGGGTCTGCCAAATACTCAGGGTGATAAGATTGCTGAGTCTGTGCGGTCTCTAGGCTACGTTCCAATCTCGAATGAGGAATACAAGCGATTGGTTGAGAACCAGGGTGTCTATGAGCCTACTAAGGGCGACGTATTCCGCGCTGCAAAGTCATTCAATCTCGTTGCGGTGCCTGTTGACGAGTACAAATCATTGCTTAAGCGTGGCCATGCTGCTGCCGCCAGCGTGACATCCTTTGAGATTGATGACAGTAAGGTGACCACTCCAACGACGCCTCAAAAGGCCTTCTTACCAAGACCTATGAGCCCCGGCTCGAATGACGTCTCTTTCCAGGAGTCATCTCCGTCAAAGTCTATCAATGAGCTTGAGATGAAGGCAGTTCCTGCTGATTATCTTGCTTCATTGCGTCGTATTGCCGAGAGCCCTACGGAGGAGGATGTCGAAAAGCTTGCTCAGCGTCTAGGGATGGTTGTTGTTCCGGCTGATATCGGTGTTGTTGAGGAAAGTCTAGCAGTGTCTGGAATGGCTGTTTCTAAAGAGATTGCTGCGATCGATGAAAATAACAGCAAGGGAGTCAATATTTCTCACGACGAGTATGAGAGTCTAAAACGACGAGCACAGAGACCTACCTCTGAGGAGTTTGGTGTGCAAGCGTCATTGCTTGGGTTGACTGCAGTCGATACACAGGAATATGAAGAGCTTAAGCGAGCTGCTAGTCAAGAGGGTGTTGTACGGTTATCAGCCGAGGAGTATCAGGATCTAAGCAGCAAGGCAAATAATTATAGTCCTACTGCTGAAGAATTTGGTAGCAGAGCAAAGGAGCTTGGAATGGTTGCCATGAGCACTACGGAATTTGCTGAGCTTCAACAGCTGAAGAGCACAACTCCAAAGGACAATGAAATGACTCCCGAAGAGCTGGAAGAGAAAGCAGAACAGCTTGGTCTTGTGACGTTGCCTGTATCGCTGTATAACCAACTGTCTGCGAGTAAACCGCCTTCTGCGGTTGGCGCTCCAATTGAGGAAATTAGAGCCGAAGCAGGAAAAGCTGGACTAGTGACGCTTGATGCGGCTGAATACGAAGATCTCAAGAAGTCTGCCAATCCCAGTACTGAGAAGTTATCTCTCTTAGCTGCAAGTGCTGGTCTAATGACTATTCCTGTTCTGGAGTTCGAGAAAATGTCCAGGCCAGTATCAGTTGTTACTCCCGCACCTCAACTATCTTCAAATGACGTCAAGAAGCGTGCTAGCGAGTTGGGCTTGTATATTGTTTCGCCTGAGGAGTACAAGCGTATCACCACGCCTCCACCCAGTGCCACTTACATGAGCGCCGATGAAATCAATTCACATGCTGGACGGTTGGGTTTGGCTACTGTTTCGGCTACTGAGCTCGAGAAGTTACGTGAGATCGAGCTCGCCAATAGATATCGGGAAGAGCCCACACTTCGAGAATCTAGAGGTTCGCCTGTAACTGTTGTTAGTCCTCAGGCACCTAATATCCACGCTGCAGTGCTGTCGGACTCGATGTCAGATTCATCATCTATTGATGCAGTGAGCGATGACCAGGCAAGAGGAGGTATAACAAAGAGTCTGCCTCCACAGGTGGCATTACCTCGGGTGGCATCTACGGCATCATCATTGAGAAGTGCCGAAATGCCACCTCCAACCGTTACCGGAAACGGTCGACAGTTGGGTGCAGCAGCCAATATCCGAGATCTTGGCGTTCCATTGAACACCAACCTTCTCAATCTGAGCTCGGCGACAATAGCCAGTCAGGCATCACTCAATGATCGAAACATGATTCCTTACATCACTCAGGTGGTTATTGGCGAGTATTTATACAAGTATACCCATAAGTTTGGAGTTAGTGGCATCTCGGACAATCGTCATGAACGGTATTTCTGGATCCATCCATATACGTTGACCGTCTATTGGTCCAAGGACAATCCGGCGATTGAGAGCAGGCAGTCCAAGACCAAGTCTGCCGGAATCCTATCTGTGAAGTCGGTAGAAGATCGCAATCCTCTTCCACCGGGACTTTATCACAAGAGCATAATTATTGGTACCAACGAGCGGACACTCAAGCTTACATGCCCCAATCGGCAGCGACACAATGTGTGGTTCAATTCCATCAGTTACCTGATCAAACGAAGTGCTGAGGATCTTGTATTTGACGAGGACGAGGGTGAGGATGTCTATGTGTCGGATAGGATGATAGATCGAGAGAGGAGCCGAGTATCTTCACATGGCACTCAGCGTCTTTCTTCGGTCCGTCGAAGCTTAGCACCGGAACTCAATACCGCCAAGGTCCGTCATTCGTCCCGTCAAGCCAGTGTTTCATCGATGCAAAGAGCAGGGTCGTATCTAAGAGGGGTACCAGAGTCCCCGCATGAGCTTTCGCATATGCCTTCTCGAGCTAGTACTCGTCTCATGCAATAAAATATATGTTTTTGTTATATTTGTGATTTTATAGTTTTGTTTGTCTTTTATATTAATATCATCTAATCTGTACTTATCTGTACTTATCTGTACTTAACTTGAGATTCTAGCACCAAATGGGAATGAACGACTTTCACCTAAACGGTAAACAACAACGAGAAAAGTTAAGAAAAGATAAACGTTTAATTATTAGAATTGAGTTTCAAGGTCGAATTGGGGTGTAAAATCCCGTGATAATGTGAGTTTTGTGGTATTATTCCGGGTGGCTGGGCTGGCTACAGTGGATCGGTAGAAGCTGCAGGATGCCCAACTTCGAACAAGCAGGGGGCTCTAACTTTGTATAGTTTCCATTGTGAATTGAAAAGCACAAGTTTTGAAGGACTTGAAGACTGTGGGATTGTTATTTACGATCGGTTTGCTTGGGGATGTCGGTCGATAGTCCTGATTTAGTGTCTTCTGCAGTCGATTTTGGAGACTTGGATCGGTTTGTAGAACTTAATGTGACTCCTTCATTAGAAATCGAGGTAGAACGAACAATGCCCGATGCAGATTCTACTGGAAGTGAAGCTATGGGGTTAAGAGGAGAAAGTGCTTCCCCACCGTTGTTTTCGAAGCTCATCAATAATGTGCCACAACATCGGCAGTTTTCCATTCATCAAGCTGTACCTGCAGGAATGAGACCCATGGGATTGGGGGAGTTTCTATATAGTAAAGGATTATTGGAAGGATTATGTTCGGACGTGGTGATTCGGGCTTTTGGCAAAGAATATCATCTTCATCGGTTGATGCTACATCGAAGCTCGTACTTTTCGTCCATGTTTAGTGGGTTCTGGAATGATGTAGATGACAAGAACCATGAACTTAACTTTGATAGTGATAGTAATATCAATCAAAGGGCTTGGGAACTTGCGTTGGCCCGTCTCTATGGTCATGAAGATAAGAGTGAAGAATCAGACAATCTTTATGGGCTATTTGCTATAGCCAATTTCCTGGATCTGCCCGATTTGGAAGAAAGCTGCGTATTACAACTAATTCGATCCATTCACAAGGATAATGTCGCTGATATTGTCAAGTTTTGCTCCAGATATGACTATGGGAAATCCAGCTTTAAACTGACTGAAGCTTGCAAAAGCTTCCTGAGCTCGGAGGGATTTGAAATGCCCCCCTTCTGGTGGAGCTCCATTCCTGATGATATTATCGCCGAGGTCGTGTGCTCTGATGGCTTTTTTGCTCCAACCGAGTGGGAACGCTGCCAATTTGTCATAAACCTTTACCGACATGCCGAAAATTGGCTGAACTCCTTGAAAGAAGAAGACGTAGAAAATCAAGACGACGATGGTAAACGGGTCGATGAGCCTTTAGCAAGAATGGAAGTCTTACAGGGCATTCTGAATGAAGGCGTCCATTATTGTCACATATCATATGATAACCTTCAGGTGTTGGAAGAACTTAAGTCATATGATGATAAGCCACTGATTAACAAGAGATCTTTGCGAGATGGGCTATGGCTACAGACTGAACTTCGCCAGAAGCTGTTGAAGACGTCTCCAAACTTGGATTCCCTGAATTTGGTATGCGGAAACCCTACTGATGACGACGAGGTTCCGTACTACTCGGTTCCTACAGATGATGAAACAGTGGATAGCAGTAGGCGATCTCGTGCCCGAGGTCTGTCTCAATCAGCAATGGATGAAATGCCCTCACTATTACCGCAGACTCTTTGGACTAGGTTCCCGCCGTTTAGGTTTGGAGTTGAATTCGATAATATCCACAATCTTCAGGAAGGAATGAGACTCTATAGTGATACAGTGTGGTATGCAGGCTCGTTTTGGAACGTCTACGTGCAAAAGATTCGCTATAAGAAGAACTTCCAGCTTGGTGTTTACTTACACAGAGGAAAGGTCGATGGTCCTGCCGACAGTAAGAATGCCACAGGGTCTAGTAGTGGTTTTTTCGCATCTCGGTCTCATATGTATACTCCGAATCCGCATGTTATAAATGAGAGCTTTGGAAGCGCAGATGATGAAAGCCCCGATGAGGATTTGACAACCATGGCCATGGAAAGCCTAAGTTTGGTTGATGAGAGACCGTCATTTAATGTTACTGTGGGTGACTCTATATTTGGAGGCTCTCCTAGTGTGCAAATTGGCGGCACTTCTAGTCCTGCACGGCCTTATTCCGGCACGTCTTTTTTCGGTTCTGATACATCTCTTCGTGCCACATCTTCTCGCGGTGTCTTCGACTCCACGCCCAACTTGAATCTATCAGTGGGTGTGGATTCCAGAAGTCGGACGACCCTTCTCACCCCTGACTATGTTGACAAAAGACGTCGTATTACTGCGTATTTCGAGATATATACTCCTTCTAGAAGAGGTAAGACTTCGTTAACCTGCTTCTCGTCATCGCCTGACAAGTTTGACTTCTCACAGTCTTGGGGATGGAAAAGTACTAGTTTGTGGAGCTTTGCAGAGGAAATCAAGTCCAAGATCAAGTTCACAGTGGTTATCGGGGTTATTTGACCTCTTCAAATCGTCTTTTTTTAAATATTTTTCAAATGTCGGTTATCCGGGATGTTTTGCTTCAATTTTAGAGTTTCTTTGGTGTCTCTCTCTCTCTCCCTTATTTATTTAATAATACAAATATGGTTAATTCCATTCTATGCTCCATCTTAAAGTCTCACCAGCTCGGAACGGCACTACCCCCTGATCCTCGCCGTCTTTGCTTGATATTATTTGAGGAATGACATGATTTCTCTTCACAAGAGTAACTGTTGAAGGGTCTAGTTCTGAATCAGACACTTGATAGAAAGATTTGCCAAAGTCCGTGACAAATCCCTTTAAGGCATTGAGTTTTCCATGATTCTCAAACACCTCTGCAACGTAGCTTATAGCAGACGATTGAGTAAACACTCCGGCTGCGGCGCCGGATCCTTTGGTCTTTGCCTTGAGGGGGTGTGGGGCCGAGTCAGAGCCGAAGAAGAATTTCGGGTTTCCGGAGGTGGCAGCTTCGATCAAAGCCTCTCTGTCAGAGGGAAGCTTGGCCACAGGCTTACAAAAGTTATGAGAGTTCCCACCCCAGCTATCCACTGTGAGATAGAGATGATGGGCTGTGATAGTGGCAGCCACAGTGGGTCCACAGCTCAAAACCGCATCGACAGCGGCTTTAGAGGTGCAATGTTCAAGGATGATTCTCAGTTTTGGAAACTTGGAATGTAGGAGCTTCAAGGTGGGGAGAAACTTTTCTTCTGCGTTAAGGACATGGATACCATCTCCTGAAGGGCATTCTCCATGAAGATTTAGAATTAGGTCTTGATTCTCCATCTCTGCAAATGTAGGATAGAAAGGTTCATAGGATGAGACTCCATGTTCCGAGTTGGTAGTGACCCCGGCAGGATAGCATTTTACTCCTGTGATTCCCAGCTTTTTGGCTTCTCGCACCACTTCTGGAGTAATTGCAGGAGAAAGATACAGGCTCATGAGGAATTTGGTCTTGGGACTCAGTTTTTCGAGACTATTCTTATATTCCAACACTATCTTCGGATCCGTCAATGGAGGTACCAAATTAGGCATCACGTATACCACAGAAACCCCTCCACCATGAATGGTAGGAGTCACCAATTCCTTCATGGCCCCATCTCTCAGATGGACGTGGAAATCGCCCGGTTTTCCAAGTTGTATTGACATTCCGATCGGCAACTGAAAAAATCGTGTTTGGCGGGGTTTTGTACAGTTCAAAACTAGTAAAATATAAATTATTTAGACTAACTTAACTAACTTATTTGAGAATAAAAGTTATATACCATCAAGCATTTGAAAGAGAGAGTTTTAATATTCAAGAGTTGATTTTAGTAAAACGGGGGGGTTCTTAAAACTTGGATTCCAAGACTTTAAGAAGAGTGACAGCATCAGCAGAGAACTTACGGATACCATCAGAGAGTTTTTCAGTGGCCATTTGATCTTCATTGAATAAGAATCGGAAGGTAGGTTCATCATCGACAAAAGTGACCTTTTTCAAATCCAGAGAACTGGCACCATCGGCCTTAAGTTTCTGAGGAACAGGGGCATTGGAATTATAAAGTTCTTCAAGAAGAGGAGGAGCAATGGTCAAGAAATCAATACCAGCCAATTCCTTAATTTCGCCGATATTTCGGAACGATGCACCCATAACAATGGTCTTGTAACCGAATTTCTTGTAATAATTATAAATGGATTGAACGGAATGAACACCGGGATCTTCATGGGATTCAAACGTCTTTCCAGTAGCAGCCTTATGCCAATCAAGGATTCGACCAACAAAGGGGGAAATCAACGTGGCATGGGCTTCAGCAGCAGCAACAGCTTGAACAAATGAAAATAAAAGTGTCAAATTGACATGAATCTGATACTTTGACTCCAATTCCCGTGCGGCTTGGATGCCTTCCCAGGTGGAAGCGATTTTGATCAAGACTCTATCCTTTGAGATTCCTCTTTGCTTATAAAGATCGATGATTTCAAGGGCCTTTTTGATGGTACCTTCCTTATCGAAAGACAAACGAGCATCAACTTCGGTGGAAACACGGCCAGGGACAATCTTTAAGATTTCAGTACCAAACTCAACCAAAAGATAATCCAAAGCAATGGCAGCTTTCTCGGCAGGAGTACCACTTTTAGTCTTTACAGCTTCAATGGCCTTTTCAATCAACGAAGCATAAGCTTCTTTCTTAGAAGCAGCCAAAATTAATGATGGATTGGTAGTAGCATCCTGAGGTTTATATTTCGCAATGGCTGATTATAATAAAGTTAATCCAAGTCCAACCAAATATTAACAATGACATGCCATCATAACTTACATTCAAATTCACCAGTATCGGTAACAACAACCGTTCCAGTGGCCTTAAGTGCATCCAATGAATTCGTAGACATTGTTTTTTTATCTGTTTTTAACAAGAATTCTTCTCAATTGATTGAAGATTGTTTGATCTGTACAAAACACAAGGAAATTCGAAAGATGCGTTGCGGGTTTTATATGGGACGTTTCAAAGAAAAAGGCCCACACTCGTCCGCCTCTCTCCGCTCCCACCGGATCATATTTCATTCGGTCGGGGATGCTCCGAATAGTTTACGATTCCGACCTTCCGACTTCCGATTCTTAGAAATGAATTATAATTCTGATGGGATTATATATAACTATATGTATAATAACTAATGATGCTCAAAGAGATTCCTTGGTCCACAATCAAGCATCCAATCATCTTTAACTTAGGAACCACGTGACCTTCCGTTGTCATGACAATTAAAATTCATTGAATTTCAGGAGTTGTCTTCCCAATAGATTACATAACTTGTTGGTAAGCAGACTTGAAGCAGTTAGTAATGCTTACTACTGCTTACTGTGGGCGCTCTGAAAGTTGGTGAGCAAGAGTGAGTCTCAGTGTGGTGGTTGTAAATTGGGCCCAATAAATTGGAAATTTCCTTTGAAGTTTGTTATGAATTGGATTTATAACGTTTAGTTTAGGTTTGAGCAAAAACACTGGTGATAATTCAAAGTTTTAAGGCTAACGTTAACGGTGATTTTCAAGCTTTAGTATCTACTATCTGGATCATCAATTATTTTTCTTGATTTTTTGCCGCTGTATATAATATATCAGTAATGATATTAGATTGAAGTTCAAGCTGTGAATGAAGGTGTCTTGGAGCATTTATCTACAATACAATACTATCAACGTTCCTCCACACTTCTAAAAGAAACCTCTAAGCTCGATATAATCCAGAACCTTAATATTTGGATATAAATATTAAATCACAGAATTTCATTGAAAAAATCCCAACTTGATATAATAAAAACATATAACCATTTATATCAAAGCCGCTGCGTATTTAAAACGGTTTATAACGCGATGAGGGAGGGGCAATGCTGCCGATCGACGCTGAATAAATACGAGCGGGCCGGGTCAGCCGCACTTGCTGGGCCGGGGCGCAATTGTCGTATTTTAGGTCTAGATGATTAAAACAATAAGAATATATATAATGGCTTCATTTGGGTTCCCTTTGTCCCATCAATAATGACTATCACTCCTAGATTAAAGATTCGTGCTGGAAACAGTTATGATAAGATTAAGCAAGTTCCTGTTCCTGTCAATAGTGATGAATATATCACTGTCAATTCGGATGCAGCCGACGTAAAGCTCAATATTCGAATTAAAAACTTCCAAGATCGTGATGAAGATGGTCTGGCAGTTACTACTACTTCCCGGTATTTTGAAACCTCTGGACATCAGAAAGATCAACTTTCTATCCAATTTGCAATCATTTTCAAGGAAGATGTAAATGCTGACGACCTGTTATTCGGTAACGATTTTGATGAACCGATTCGTGATATGCTTCCATACGGCTTCTCATTGGGGTATAAGATCTTCAAATGGCAAATCGACTCCAGTGTAGTGGGAGATTTCCAAGGTGATAAGCCTTATCTTTATGGTCGGGCCGTGACTTCAATAAATACTATAACTCAAGATGAAGACTTTGATTGGAAAGAACTGTTGATTGAAGACACTTTAAAGCCAGATATGAACTCCCGTGAACGTCGCTCATATTTTACCTCGAAAGAGGCTAGAAAAAACTTCATTTTCGAAAAAGGCAAGCAGTATACTTTTGATTTCTGCACTCCATATCTTCAAATGGGTGACAAATTCGCCATCAAACTTCCTGGCTTCAATTTCGATGTTAGCAAATACACCAGTGGCCAACCATTACGCTACACCATCAAAAATGCCGCCAATGACACTATTTATCTCGCAATGCAATTCTCTCTAGAACAGTCCCAATAGATTTCCATATATATATATAATTTAATGAATGAATGAATGATAACTCATATCAACGATCAAAGCCGCGGTATTTAAGGCTTGGCCATGAGGCTCGTGCGGCGCCGGCGAAAAATTTGGGACATTTCGGAGCTTCCAGAATGACTTTCTATCGAATAACAAAACATTAGTCTAGGATTGTACCGGCTTTTAACATCTGTATATTGGATCAGTTGGATGGCATTTTGTTATTTTGTGAATGTCTATGTTGTTATTTGTTTTTATTGTTTTAAAACTTCGTGATATTCAATAGTTTTTGTTTTGTTATTCTTGTGAAACATAGTCACGCGAGTCGGAAGGCATTTATAGGATTCTTAAATTCCATTGGAAGCCAATAACTATGTCGTCTGGAGGGTCTGACGAGAAAGAAATTTCCGATGAGGACCAGAATATAGAGGCCAGCTTGGTTGCCTTGCTGAAAAGCGTGGGTGAAGAACTAGACCAACAACCCGAGCAGAATCAAGATATTGAACCCCAACATGGGGAAATAACACAACTAACAGACGATACTAATGTCCACGGTACAGGAAGCCTCGATGATATAATACGAAACGCGCTTTCATTGGCACTGGAGAGTAATCCCGATCTTGAATCGGTCCCACAGGAACAGGATGCCGCGACCGCTCATGATAAAGAACAGCTGGAACTGCTTAATAACATTCTGGCTGAGTCCATGGTCCATGAAGAAATAAATGACCCTCAGCAACAGCAAAACCATGACGATCATGAACTCAACCAATCACTGCTGGAAAGATTGACGGCTGTGATTCAAGATCAGCAACAACAATCGGAGCATGAGCTTATTGAAACTGAACAGACCTTGCATGAGACTGGGACAGAAGCTTCTTCTTCTTCTGCTGCTGCAGAATCTAGTGTTGCGGACCTTCTTGGCAATGTGGATCTGGAAGCGGCTTTAACCTCATTGCTTTCTGCGCAGCTGGCGGAAGATGATCAGGAAAAACAAGATGACGCGTCAGGAGAACAGTACGGTGCAGATACGTTTCCGGTACCGAAACCCGTGACTAGACCGGCAGGTACTCTTTCTATTGCAGAGACATTGGCTCTCAGTAGAAGTCATATGCAGAAGAACCGAACTTCGACAGCAGTCGTTGATCCAATGCTTTCCCGTAAGGGCTTTGGTACCACGCGTGTTGTTGCAAGGCAGGCGTCATCTTCGGCCCGCACGAGCGAACCACTTCAGGTACAGATCCCCAGGGCTGAACATCAGCAACTAACTCAATCCGATGATCGGCAGCAGCAGCATCAGGGCCTCTCAGATAGATCCGAAAACCAGCATATCCAGGATCAGCAACAGGTAGCGCATCGGCCAGAGCAATCCTCAGGTGTATCGAATGATGATCAGACAAGCCAGGATCAAAACATGATGGCGGCCTTCTTACTTGCCAAACAGATGATTGCAACTCAAGAGTCGGCATCGGATAATGAAGAAGCTTCAGATTTGGGCTTGAGTGCAGAGACCATGGAGGCAGTGCAGGAAGCTTTGCAAGCTCTTGGACGAAGTCTGCAAACAGAAGGCGCCGGTTCTGGTAGGCGACGCAAAGACTCAGCTCGAGTCCGCCGTCCGCGGGTTAGTGGACAGACTCCTGAGGAGAAGGAACGCAGACGAATCGGAAACCGAGAGAGAAAGAAAAAGTGGCGAGACGTTAATAGTACCAGGAACAAGGATAATGATCTGAGATCTCGTCTACATCGTCGTGCTCTGGACAAGTTTGGACCAGAGGAATCTCCTGCTAAACAGGATTGGATTGAGACGGAGTTTCAGATACGGAAACAACGTCGGTTAGACCGTACTAGACGTTTAGACAGGCTAGCTTTCGGAGGCGGAGATGGCGTTTTCCATAGCAATCCGGATGGAGGTAATGATGGTTTCCAAGCAAGCGAGCTGGATATAAAGGCGGCTCTGGAGGCTCTGACCAGAACTTCAAACGATGCGGATAATCTCAATGATGCGGTCAATACACTGATGAAGGATCCCAGTTTGTTGCAGAGCCTAAACAGCATGGTCGAGCTCTTCTCAAACGACGGTGGCTCGAGTGCACCGCAAAATGAAAGTACCGCGAATCGTACCACTACGACAAAGACTCTGGCGGGCGGGTTTATGTCTACTTTCAAAGTCGAAAAGCCCACGTCGTCATCCCTACGGCCGTCACTGGCACTCCCAGCCGGTCAAGCAGATAACGAGAGAGCGTCTTTGAAAAGAAGTCGAGATTCAACTCCAGTGGTCACTCGAGTTGCAGGCGGTGTAATTCCAAGCCATCTGCTTCCTCCTAATTCTGTGCCGTCCCCGCAACCGCCGCAATATATACCGTCGGCCGCTACGCCAGGTACCTCTGTATCGTCGCCCAAACCGGACGAAGGTCGCAGAGTGCGGCCGAAGGTAGAGGATAAACGAGTTAAGGCACTTGGGTTTCCACCCATGCTCACTGGTATGGCCGTGAAGAGATAGATTATTTGCTTCACCACCCGCCGTGGAATAATCAATGACCTTTGTACGAGAACTATTTATTGACATCTTAGAGATTTAGTTTTGCTTCTGTGTATTTATAGAACAAATATGCTTCTAAAAATTGAATTTCATGTTACAATCAGAGCTTTAAGCTCATTAGAGGTCCTATACAACACCTTATCACTGCTGTTGTTTCTTCCGCAATAACAGAAGACCGAAGGTGCAATCAATCCATGTACTAGCTTAGGAGGTATCTTGGAAGAAAGCATCCGTACATGTGGTTCGAAAACCAGACCGAAGCGGCAACGATGAGCGAGTCGATATCCAATTTTCACATTGGAATGAGACAGTTCTGTTCCACCGATCTGATTTCTGTGACCAGTAGATGTAGATAGGGAATTACAACTCTAGATCTTCAACTGCCCAGAGTCTTTAAGGACAATCACATTCATGCCATAATATGCTATGAGATAGTCAGTCCATCATATTCGTAGGCGTCGGATGGTTGGGTTGCTTTTCGACTAATTCAACTCCTTTACGTATTGCTTCGAGTTCATGTGTGATAGCCACTGCGAGTAGATTCCAGTTGTTAGATTCCGCCAACTTCAGATGCTCCTTTAAGCGGTCAGATGATCTTGTTAGAAGAGCCAGCACCCGACCTTCATCCAAAGCGCTTCTAGCAAGGCCATGCAGTTCTGACTCCAATTCCTCTACTATCATTCGGACATCCTTCCATATGACAAACCCGTCTATTAGGGCTTGTGCTTCTCGCTCTGCACTTTCTTTTTGGTCTTTATATGCCTCTATCTGGAGAGCGCAACTTTCAAGTTGTTCATCCGTTACCGGATCTCGTATCATTGTGATCTCCCGCGCATAGGAAGCCATACGGCTCTCCACCACCGATTGTGCTTGTTGTAGCTTATTGGAATTATCACTTTTCCGTCCCCTAAGTTCCTTTAGTTGTGTTTCCAACTGCTCGATACTTTCGTTCAGCTCATCGCGTTCAGCCTCTAAGAGCGCAACCTGTTTACTTTCTTCGCTGTTGCTCTTTATGTCTTTGATTTGACTTCGAAGTGAATCAATTTTCAGTTTACTCTCCTGTTTACCGTTGAGCCATTCTTGCCGCGAATCGACCTGCTCCTGATACAGCCGTGCCAGAGGACGTTTAACGGCAGTAAGGTCTCGTAACGTGCTGCTGATTCCCTGTCGAGCCGCTGCGAGGAGTCTTCCATTTCCTTGAGATAGTCCATCCCATTGATCATCAAGATATCTTTGTATATTAAGCTCTAAAGCCTTTCCTTCTTCATGCCATCGCGTTATGTTCTCCATCTCAATGTCAAGATTCTCCGCAAAACGGAAGATTCAAAATATTTATAGTCATTTTTTAGGCTTAGATTGAATATAAATCCATTTTATAAACTAAATAAATACCAAGTAACTATCTACAAGATGAAGGTGGCGTGTTCTTTTTTTATTCGCTGTGTTGAATTTGTTGTTCTTTATCCGTAAAAGATGGAGCTCGACCACCATTAGCAGCCTTGATATCACTGAGAGATGGCTGTCTTGCTTCCCATGATGCAGTTCTCCAGGCAGGGATCTTTTCACTCCACATCTGCTCAATCTCCTCTAAGGATTTGTCCTTGGTTTCGGGGAAAAGCAAGAAAACGTGAATAAACATGCTGACACAAAAGACACCGAAAATGATATAAGTCTTCCATGTAATATTCTTGAACGCGGATGGAACAAACATTGCCAGGGCAAAGTTGAAGATCCAATTGGCTGAACCACAGAGACCGTTAGCAACGGCTCGCTGTTTCAAGGGGAAGATCTCAGAGCAATAGATCCAGATACCAGGTCCCCATGTAGGAGCAAAAGATGCCACAAAAAGATAAGAGCAGGCGATGACGGCCTTAGCAGCCGGTTTGTTCTTGGCAGGAATGGAAATGGTCACATTGGGGTTACCATCGACACCAGCAGGCTCAGGGACTCCGTAAGTGGCCAGCAGACCGGCAGTTGCAAACAACCAAGTCATCATGAAGGCCGCACCAATCAACAGCAAAGGACGTCGACCCCATGAATCAATAAACAACAAGGCTGGAATAGTCATGACGACGTTGATGACATATTGAATAGCAGAAGAAACCAGGTTGGCATTACCGGAATATCCCGCCATATCGAAGATGTAGACAATATAGTACATCATAACGTTCATACCAGTAAGTTGCTGCCAGATTTGGGCCCAGAGTCCGACCAGAGTACGATTCAAGCTATCTTTTTTGAACAGGTCAAACATTGTAATATCCTTGGACATACGGTCGATTCTGACAACTTCCTTAATCTCTTCAATCTCGATCAGGACATCAGGGTGATTTACATCACCATTGCTTTGGACCTGAGAGATAATATAGATGGCTTCTTCCCATCTGTCCTTATTGGCCAACCAACGGGGGGATTCAGAAAGAACAGTTGTACCGCATAATAACAAGAATCCAGGAACCATCTGAATACCCCAAGCGGTACGGAATGACGCAGGGCCATCGATAAAGGAGCATCCGTAGCCAATGAAAAACATGATCATAATACCCCAAGTAACAGACCATTGGAACAGACCAACCAGTCTACCTCTGATTCTCTTTGGAGAAAGCTCGGCAACATAGACGGGTACTTGAGTGGAAGCAAAACCAACACCCACACCAGCAATGAGTCGGCCGGCAATAAGTTGACCAACATTTTGAGATGAGCATTGAATTGCAGCACCAACCATCCAAATGCAAGCCGACATTTGAATGACGGGTTTTCGGCCAAGTTTATCCGAGATCCACCCTGCAACGAGCGATCCCAGAAACGATCCTCCTGCCATAGAGGCAGTAATACCACCCTGTTCTAAGGAATCGGGGGTATGGAAGAAATCGTTATATGGCTTTTGGCCAATGAATGCCGAAACAGATGCGACATCAAAACCAAATAACATACCACCTATTGTGGCAATAGCAGCCACCACATATGGATTGTATACTTTAAACATGATTTGTTGAAATAATAAAAACTTTTTAAACAGTCAATCCCCCGGATGGGGACTCTGACCCCCTCCTTTATAGGTTTCAATAGATCACGGACTCCTTCGAGGTGCTGATGTACAATGCGTCACAAGGCAACGGAAAGCAATTCGAAAATCTTTTCTCCGTTCCATCAGCATCATAGACATCATCATCAAAAATAAAAGGTTTTTCCGCTCACCAACCAAACTTCGTGACTTTCTTCTACCCCAACTTCTCTCACGCTCCTCCTAAACCCCACAATCCACATCTTGAAGATTTAACTTATTATTAACAAACCTTATCTCCAAAAACACAATAAAGCTTAATACCAACAGATCTGACTTGCTGCAGCATTCAAAAGCTTGCAATGCAGCCTTCGTCCCGTGAATATGTTAGGGTGAAACGGACTCAAAGCAAGATGCAAGCTATGACGTCATGCAAAACGTCACAAATCTAGTTACTTCTAGTAACCCACTTCCCAACCTGTCAATACCCTTTCCTCAACCATGTCTCAGTCAATGCAATAGAGGTTTCCGTTTCAGTCGATTTTGATATGTAAGATCCATTCTCGCATCAAGAGAATCTGGAGGTTTCTCCGGACTCTCCGCATAAGTAGAGCCGATGCGGCTCACTCTGCCTTTCAAAGATATTGAGCCGACTTAATTAGACAATGTATTATAGTCCTAGGATATAATGAAATACTTGGTAACTAATTGTGCTTTTTTATTTGGATACAATTGTATATGTACAAGTAATCAAAGTTTTTCCTGTTTGTGACTGTCGTAATCCGAGCAATTGACCATTTCTTGATATTCTTTACCTGTTAAGCATTCTGATTCTGAACGCCGTCGCCTCATGGAGCTTGTATGGTCAGCTCACTTAAAAACTCACGTGACTAATTTTTTATTTAATTTCGGATCGATTATTCCACGTCTTTACAGCTTACATATTTGTTATCAGATGGTAAAGGTTTAGTGTGGAACGTTACATAGTGGTTGGGTTCCGTTGGTTAGACCGTCCGGATCGAACTCCGAACAATTTTTGTTATCAGATCCGGAACGCAAAGCAATAGAAACAAACGTGGCATACAATTAGTAGTACATTTCATAGCCACATTTAAAAGTCGCATTCCATACACGAGATATTTGCACGGGTCGTGAACTCAGGCCCGAAACTAACCCCTGTTAGATAGTAACGAGTCATTCGTATTTTGAAGTTACATGGTTCTATCAAGTTAGATATGAAAAGAACAACCTATTAAGAGATGAGGATAACAATCTATGGATTCTAGTATATTTGCATCTCGGTCTCTATTGAGGAAGCATATGTTGCAGTTCTGGTGGGGTTTGAAGAGTGGTGGATGTTTCGATCCGATTCCGGCGGGGTACCAAATGATTAGGTTACACTGATTAGCAGTGCAAAATGGCGGAGGTTATACTCCGGGGTATATTTATATAAATACGCTGTCGTTTCCTTATTCAGTGGATTTTTTTTCATTATCGATAAAAATAGTCAAATATGGTTCAAACAGAAGATATTCTTGGTCCTCAGATAATTCATCTTGGTAATCAAAAGCCGGTGGAGATCATTCGTATCAAGCCTAGTCAGGAGGAGATCATTCGTGGTAAGCTGAATGATGACAATATCAGACTTTATTTGTCTGGTATGCATAGAGATGGATGTGTTATTCTAGAGGATTTGGTTAATCCTGCCCATTTGGATGTTATCAATGAATTTATGGAGGAAGATGCTGAACGAGAGTTGAAAAAAGCCGATAAACACGTTAATTTTGGTGCTGAGAATCTCCAACAAGGACCACCTGTCCATGGTAAATACTTCTTTGATGATGTTTATCTTAATAAGGTTCTTTTCCATGCCGTGACATTGTATCTTGGCCAGGATGCACGATTCAATTTCATCCAAGGTAATTGTGCGTTGCCAGGCGGCAAAACCAGACAACCTGCTCATTCAGATGCAATGGGCCCCCATCCTCCTTGTCCTGCTTATGTGGTTGCCAATATTACTTGCATTGATTCAAGCCCTGAAGTCGGTGGTACTGAAATCTGGCTCGGTGGAACTCAACTCTACAACGTTAATCACCAGACTCCTTATGGTAATAAAGGGGCTACCAGAATCAATGATGAGGTCAGAGAGGAACGGGCTAAGATCCAAGCCGGAATTCAACCTTTAATCAAGAAGGGTTCTGTTCTCGTCCGTGATAACAGAGTTTGGCATGCCGGTATGCCCAATAAAAGTGATAAGGTCAGAAGTATGATCGGGTTGGGCTTCTCTGCTAGTTGGAATAAGGATGCTAGCTACCGATTCTTGGTCCCTGATGGACAAGATATCCAAGAGAAATTCTATTATGGTACCCGTGGAACCGGTGTTACTCCCTCTATCAAGGAAGTTCCTTTCGAAGAATATGATCGCTTGAGAAATAGCCATGAATATTACTTTGGAAGATAAAATATATACTTACTTTTAATAATTAATTCTATATAGTTATGTAATCATGAATGGGCAAAAAAATTATCTAATAATAATAACGTTATGCAATCGAAAATTAGATTCTAAAATCTCCTTATCGATAAGTTAAATCTGAGATCCTCTGAGTAGACCCGTGTAAAGACGTAGCTGAACCCTGTAAGCACGTACGGAAAAAGCGGGTAACTAACCTTCTTACGTAAATCAAAGATTGAGATGTCAAATAATGTGCTTTAACGCCTTAATTAATGATTAGTTATGTAAATTAGAGGTTCAGATATATTATACAGTTAGAAAAAAACTTGGTAGAGTACAAAATATTCAGGTTCTCCCTGGCATAATGTGGCATTTGAGCTGAAGATCAATATTTTGGACATTAGGATTAGGATAGGATAGGATTTAGCCGCCGCTTCGGTCCGTTTTTGAGAGTGCAAACACCCAAAACGGTATATTAATTTGCAATGCGCATCGTCTACATCCGTAATCCCCGAACCTGGCAGGCGGACGACGACAACATTTTATCAAAGACGAGAAGAAAAGAAGAAGAATGATCGAGGACGATCAGTTCAGGGCATTTTTGTTTGGGAATCAAGCTCGGTTTCCAATCGCTGAACAGTTGAGGATCCTTTCTGCTATTCGGAGATCTGATGCTGGTCATCCGTTTGTTGTTGGTCAACTTACTCATTCTCATACTGATGCCAATGATTTCCTACAGTTCGGTCGAAGTGGGGTACAGGTTGTATTGAATGAATCTGGGGTACCTTTACATAATCTGACTGCTCGGATCTCGGTGAACAAAATGGCTAGAAGACCTCTTTTGTTCTGGGTCGTCGGGGCTGATCGGACCCAGGATTATTATTTGGGGGAAGAGGTTGAAGGTGCTATGGCGGGATCAGATGGAATGGTTTACAGGTCCAGTGAGCTTGTTTCCGGTAAACGGGACGGGGTACGGTTGGCGGCCAGTTGTAGGAAACATGGGCTTGTATCGGTGTTTGAAGTTGAAGATGAGAGTCATGTAGAGACAATTTTGAACGCAAAGCCGGATGTTCTTTTGACCTATGATGATGTAAACATTACACCTCCTACCGGTACCATTCACATACATTTGTCAAGAATAACGTCTCCTGCTGATCTATCGGCCAACACAGCGATCCCCGGCACTGGAGTGTTGGTGAGTGATGTTAATGCCATCGGGCTTGTAGACCCACCCAGAATGGACTATGCACCGGTCGTCAAGGTGTGTGGAATCAAGACTGTTGCTGCCGCTGCGCAGGCGTTGAAGTCAGGTGCGAATCTGATTGGAATGATTCTTGTTCCTGGGCGCCGTCGAACTGTTGATTTGGCGGATGCTCGGGAAATATCCGATTATGTGCATTCATTCAGACGGCCTTCTAAGAAGAGTTCCGAAGAGAAATACCAAGACCTTGTAACAGTTGGTGCGTCAGTGTTTGATGTCAATGGACGAATCATTCGTGTCCGATCCGAGGAAAGACCTTTGGTGGTTGGTGTATTTCAAAATCAATCGTTGGAGACAGTTCTACGTCTTCAGCATGATTTAAATTTGGACATGGTGCAACTTCATGGTTCAGAGCCTCTGGAATGGTGTAATATGATCCCGGTGCCAGTTATCAAGCGTTTCACCCCCGGTACTCCTGAATTTGACAACTGCTCGTTATCAGGCTATCATTACTTGTGTCTTCTGGATGGCGAGGTTGGCGGTGAGGGGAAACTTGTTGATTGGACTGCAATAAAGGATCAAGTGGATTTGGGGGCAAGATTTCTCCTTGCCGGTGGACTCACTACTGCAAATGTCACCACCGCGTTGAGTACCAAGGGA
Organism: Diddensiella santjacobensis; assembly: GCA_030574215.1. Classification (NCBI taxonomy): domain Eukaryota; kingdom Fungi; phylum Ascomycota; class Dipodascomycetes; order Dipodascales; family Trichomonascaceae; genus Diddensiella; species Diddensiella santjacobensis. The sequence goes on along the minus strand of JAJMEO010000025.1, from coordinate 103,505 downwards.
GTATTTGGAGTAGATGTTAGTGGAGGAGTGGAGACCGATGGGGTCAAGGATCTCAGGAAAATCGATGCATTTGTAAGGGCTGCAAAGTCTGTTACAACGAAATATTAGGATGTTATGTATAATATGGAAAAGGGATTCAATTTTGTTTTTATAGAAAATTACATATATTATATGGTAGTAGTACCGTAGTACTGACATATATGCCTATAATATTATTAGTATTCTTTGCAGTACTAGTATCATAGTAGTATGTTATACTGTAGTATGTAGATAGGGATATACAATCTCTATATGGCCCTAGAGGTGTCTATAACGCTATTAATATTATGAGCTATAATATACTAACATAATAGTACGATAATACTAATAAGTTTTTGATATACATATACACTTGAAAAGTGGCCTATCAGCAATACTTATTAACAAAATAGGAAATACTATATGTAAAATAGTACTTAAGGAGTGTATGGCACAGTATTTGCAGTACTAATATTTGTTATAACATACTATAAAAAGTTATTATATGTCCAATTTTTACACAGAAGCTCCAGAGATGTAGAACCATTTGTTAATGGATTGATCGATAGGAGCAGGAGGAAGGTCTTCACCAGCAGGCAAGTTCAATTCATTGACAGACTTGATAGAAGGAGTATGAGTCAAAGTAGTGTTTGTAACTTCAATGCCCTTTCCGTCAACTTTGCCAGAAATAAGACGATCCCATGCTTCACCACATTCACGAATCACGTCCTCGGCGTATTTTTTGTTCTTACATTCACCCGAGAATGCAAATTGGTTTTCGGGCTTTCCATCAGGGATTTTGTAGATACGGAACCATTCATTGGTGGCTCTCAACAAACCCGGGAAATGACGCTCAACATCTTCAATATCATTGACTTTGGCGGCATGAGGATCCTTGACATCGATAGCAATGATTTTCCAATCAGTTTCACCTTCATCCAAAAGGGCCATGACTCCCAAAACCTTGACTTGTTTGACTTGGCCAGTATAACCGACAGCCTCACCAATCTCACAAACATCCAATGGATCATTATCACCATTGGCCTTTGTTTCAGGATGAGTCACATTGGGGTCTTCCCAAGTTTGAGGGAAAGCACCATAATTATGAATATATCCATGATGAGGGAAACAATTACGAACAAATCGAAGTTTTCCCTTCTTGGTATCTTGAAGAATAGGATTCAATTTCTCTTCCTTGGAGATTTCAAGTTTGGCATTGGTCCATCGAGGAACTTCAACTACCATATTAAGAATGGTCTTTTCTGCATTGGCATACAATGGAATGTCATGGAATGGTGAAACAGGTTTACCATCCTGTTCAATGAAAACTCGATGTTCAAGAGTATGAGCTGCTCCAATCTTACGAATACTATAATTGGACATGGTTGATTCAATCAAAGACGTTGGGTTCAAATGAAAATGAATTGCTTCAAGACGAGTTGAAGCAGTTGGCATACAATGATTTGTTGTAATTGGGTCACCCAAGATCGACAAAACTTACTATGTAGACCGTCCTTTTACTCTTTAATTCTTAGGCTTGAGTGTTCTGACATATACTACTATGATATATATTTCATCACCTGATATCTTATTTCAATTCTATCTATTATAACTACTTAACAGGATTGAAACATATTTCCTTCAACTTGAACATTATCTTTATCCTTGTATAATAATAGTCTTGAGACTAAAGCTTTGTTTGATCACGTGATCTTCTGTTTACGTAATTGTCACGTGATTATTTAATGGTGCGGCTCGTGAGGCGCAGAGCCTCATTTGAATGTTTTCGGAGATGATCCGAGAAGTCATTATGGCAGAAGTTATTAAACCATATAATATCAATTAAATCTTCTAAAAATTACATACGAATAGATGAGTTTGAGGAGTAGCGGCAGTTAATTGGCATTCTCCTTCTTCTCGGCTGCGAGGTAAAGGTCGGCAACTCCTCGAAGGGTATCCTCCAAAGGATAAGTCTTCAAGCCCAAGACCTTATAGGTTTCGGCATTCTCATAAGTACTTGGGATTGGTACGTATGGAGCGGCGCCCTTACCGATTCTCTCTTGGTCGGGGTAAAGTTTCTTGAGAACTTCGGCCACGTCCGAGTATCCAAGTTTCTTTTCTGCCAATAGGAACCGCTTCTGCTCAGTGGTGGTGGTCAATGCATTGACATGGGCCTCAGCAACCACTCTGACATCTGTATAGATAAAGTCACGGCCTTGGTTACTATCAGGCGCACCAATCAAGGGACCAATCACCAGACGGTTGGTGCTGGCAACCTGCGTAGATGGGAATGGCAATCGGGTAGCACCCAGCACGAAAGCGGGGTGGATTGCCTTGATATCGAACTTGGCATCAGGGTGCTGCTCAAGGAAATCCCATGCCGCTTTCTCGGCATGGGTCTTGCTATAGGCATAAGCGCAGAAAAAGTCACTTTTGGCCTCCTCAAGTGTCACGGGATCCCAATCCTTGTCGGTGTAGACCTTATCTTCAAGAAGGTACTTTCTGGGATGGAGAATCGAAGATAAAGACGACGTGTACACGATTCGCTTCACTTGCGGCGCATGCTTATAAGCCGCCTCGATGACGGCTAATGTACCGTCAATGGTCGGCTGCACAACGGAGGCAATGAGATCGGGATTGTTAAGATTGGGCTTTGCAGTCGCAGCATGGATCACACTGGTGATGGACTTGTCTTCCTCGAAAATTGCATCAAATGTCTTTGGATCGTCCAAACTAGCATACGCGAATCTCAACTTGCCAGATGCAACATACTCGGCAAACACCTGTCGAAGCTCCTCAGATCGAGACTCAGATCGCACAGTTCCAACCACATTATGGCCTGCCTCCAGCAATTGACCTACAATTTCAAACGTAACAAACCCATTGGCACCAGTAACAAGTACAGTAGAAGACGACATTTTTGACTGATGAAATTGAACCGCTTCTTCACACCCTTTTATATATACTTAATGTATCGGCACAACCGTTGGCATAATTGGTAAGAATATAACGCATGCATCCTGCGCGCGGCGCTCGGATGTACACTCAAAGCGGGGCGCCGAGGATATTAGGATACAAATCCTAAAAATGTTGGTTCGCTAAACGGATACGCGGCGGCACAAAGTTAGTCCGCGCCGCTAATACGAGCACGCATACCTTCTAGAAGCTCCATATTATACCGAAGGATCTGTAATTTATTAAACAAATGATTAGAGAATATTACAAAGAAAATAAAGATTAATAAGCCGATACATATACCAAAACAAGGGCCTTAACGAAAGATTTGAAAAATAAACGTAATTAGTATTTTGGAGGTGGATCCCAGACGGGGATCTGGTCGATAGATCCGTACTCGACGGTGCTCTTATGCTTCGAATCGTCCACAACATACCAAGCACCGGTATCGAAAGCGTTAACATCATGACTTCGTAGCTTCTCTACTTCTCGTGTCGACAGACCCCAGGGGTCTCGCGGAACCCAGATAACTGGGTTGCCCTCATTAACTGCGGGGTTCCTGTAAGCAGTCGACTCCACATCGGCGGGCAATGGCGGCAGATGTTCATTGTAGACAGCAGCCGTCAAAAAGTCTCTGTGAATCGAGGCAGGAGTCAAAAATAAGTGCGGCTTGAAGAATCTTACAAACGCACCGCCCTTCGGTGGCTCTGGTCCCATGCTCTCAGCACCGGTTTCGATTCGATCAGCAGAGCTGTAGGAAGCAGGAACAACTGCCTCCGGGGTTGTTTCATGGATGGGCGGCGAGTCCGGAGCACCCTTCTCCATAGAAGCAACTGGCTCGCGAACGGCAGTCTTCAAACTGGTATTGTCGTTGTGACTGGAGTTCAACAGAAGGTTTCTGGGAAGCTTCGATTCCATAGGGTTAAATGCACTCTGCAAGTTCACATGAACAAAAACAGTGAAGCCAAGGAAAATCGCTTGTAGTACAATGGGACCCCAAGCCTTGGAAACAACAAACAGACCCAACATACAAACCTCAGCAAGATACAGACCGGTGAAGGTCTGGTACAGAGCACGGGCATAGAAAATGCCCCTACCGTCCGTGGGCTTGCTAACAAACATCAAGTTATGCAAGTAGGCAAGGTAAATAAGACCAAAAGTGATTGCAGAGAAAACAAGTAGGATCGGTGCAATCAGAGAGTAAGTAATTGTAATAACCGCCAAATTCGTGTAAACCGGGAAAACAGTACCCCAGCCAGGTCCTCCAATAACGTTTCGTCTATTCCAGAACTTTCGAGGCGAGTTGTCCAACAGACTGCCCAGCACGAAAAAGAGCACCAAAGTCACAATCTGCAGAAGCATGCCACCGCATGCCGTGAATCCCTGAAGTAAGAAGTATGAGATGTAGAAGTTGGAGGCCTTGGGCAAATTGGTAGCCAACAGACTCATTGCTGAAGTGGGATCCTGAATAATCTGGGTCACAACCGACGCTGCGCCCGACGTAATAGTAGTAACCAAAAATACCTGGATGACCTGGAATGCGAAATACGCATTCTGGGTAAAGTACTCAATCAACGTGGTAGACGGTATACCGGCAAGTTTGCCCATTGCACGGATGAAAATAGGCAGTACCATCATCAGCACTGCCAACAAAATAGTTGGAAGCAAACCAGTGATTAGACCAGTGAGGAACGACGGAAGATTCAAGATAAACTTCAACCATGGCAGCTTATCAGTCAGATAATAAATGTTCGAAATGGTACCGACAAACGCGACTGGAATCGACCAGAAAATACACAAAGCACAGATGGCTGCCACTGCGCCCACAAACCGGAATAGGCGTTCCCACCATAGCAATCGCAGATTGAGCCAGATGATTTCGTCAGGTCGGATTCCAATATACCTGGGAGCCATCTGGAAAGCACGGTTATTGGCCAGAACTTGATAGGCGATTTCAGCCTGTTCCTGAGTGTGAAAGGTGATGAACGCCGAGTTCATAGTATGGGCCTTAGCGTTATTAGCCTGAAGATCAGCGATCTCTGCGTTCAATGTCTCAATGTGTGTGGAGCCGTACTCGATAGTGTCCACTTTCTTGCCGATAATAGGCTTTAGGCGGTGTGTAGGTCTCTTCTTTTCGGGCACGTAATCGCTAATGTCGTCACCTTCAATCACAGAGCCCTTCTTTTCGGCCTTTAATCGGTTTTTAACGGCGGATTTAATGTACTTAACCTCGGCGCCTTCGACTTTGTTTGCGAGCTTATTACGTTGTTTAATCTTTTTGGCCAAATTCTTATGATTCTGGTTGATAAACACGTATTTGATACCCTCAAAGACTCTTGCCAATCCTTCAGGTGATAGATAATCATCCGGGATAGTGGAGACCAAGATAGTTCTTGACGATACCAAGCTAGAATAAGCGGGCGAAGTCAAGACGGCTTGTCTTACAGCGACGTAATAAAGCAATTCACGGTACAGATTAAAGAGGATAAACCCGAAATAGAGCCAACCAAGCAAAACATGGGCATAATAACGTTTAGGATTCTTCACATTACCAAATGCCAAAATGTTGAAGCCAGTTTCTTGTTGGCCAGTGGGCGATCCTCCACCAGTGGCATTGACGGCCAAAAGCACTGGATACAAGACACAAACACCAACCAAACATAGAAAGAAGATTAATCGAAGGTATCTTAAGAAGAAATATCCGTCCAAACCAGCATCGGAGAGAATCTGAGAATCGGGACGACTTAAAAGATCCTTCAACCAAGCAAAAATTCCCACAGATAAAGGTCTGGGACGTTCATTTTCAGGGATGGTTGCGACGGTAGTTCTTGGCTGATACACCACCTTATACCGCGGTCGTAATATCAAAAAGGCCGTCACAAACACCACGAAAAGAACAACATTGAATACTACAGTGACACCAATGGTCGAAGATGAGTTTGTTTCTTGAGCAGAACCCGATGACATAACGAATCGAAGATACTCCAAGAACTCGTATTTTAGATTATAAACAAATCGTCGTCAAGATTCAAGGAGCTTGATTCCCACGATTTACCCCAATTGACTCAACTAATAATGTGTGCAAATTAAACCCTGGTCGTTTCAGAGTTAACAAGCAAATCAATCCAATTCAATGATTAAAGAGGTTGTGAGAAAAAATACCGAAAGAAGCACAGAAGTCTCGATTATTATATACAAAACCGTAAGAAAATTACACTCAAAATACATGCTTTTTGATTGTAGTCTGCAGGCGGAATTTATTTTTCTGCCGGTTGCCATGCCAACCGCGCAACTTCAAACATTCCTTGCCGTTTACGTCATGACAAAAAACAAACTTCTTTCGATTACGAGCATAAATAGAGTAATGATAGTCATATTCCATGATTCATCGCATAAAGAAGCACAAGTGGTTTGTTGTTGTATCTAATCTTCGTTGGTCTCGATCTCGCGCATTGCACATGCATTTTGTCAAATTGGACGCGAAAACTATATATAAAGAAGTCTAATATGAAACATGACCGTTAAACGAACTGAATATAGTAATCCATGATTCTATCAAAAGGAGGCTTAGAATCAAAAAATGGGCGAAGGAGGTTCTTTGTCTACAGCCTTGCTTCATGTTTCAAACCTTACACCTTAGATCCGAGACATATGATGATGAGATGTACCTGATGGAATTGCGCATGGAAGCATTCCCGCATGCCTCAATTTTATCATTGCCGCCGTACCATTGGGAGGTTATACCTTGATTTACACTTCAGGGTAATAATATTAGTCACGTGATGAAGATCTTATAAATATGCATCTTTGTAATATATATATATATCAGATTGTAAATAATTTGAATAGTTTGGAGGTATGTTACTAAAAACCAGCCTTGTAGATAAGATTCTTTAATATCATAGACTTCTTATGTCATGAAAGTGAATGCCCATATATTCTCGTAAGATCAGAACTTTGAGTGCATATCTGGGCATGAAAAACATCCCCTCCCAATTTTAACAGTTCTTCACGCGGGTCGCGATATAGAACATTAGATATTCGACGAGAAACGCGGTGGGGCGGGAAGAAAAATATAGAGTTTTGGGGGTTGATTTATATTGGCCCGATTTGAAAATAAAAAGTTGTGATATTTGTTGGGTTGGAGAGAATTCGATGAGTTTTGTTGATAAGACCATCGAGTTACTTCGTGAATGTAGTCATGTGCCAGAATCGATAGTCAAGCAATTATGTTATCGGGCTCAGGAGTTATTGGTTGAAGAAAGTAATGTTCAACTTGTACATACTCCGGTGACGATTTGTGGCGATATTCATGGCCAATTCCATGATTTATTGACTTTATTTTCAGTGGGTGGGGAATGTCCATTCACCAGTTATTTATTTCTTGGAGACTTTGTTGACCGAGGTTTCTATTCCCTGGAGTCTTTCCTATTGCTTTTATGCTTAAAGGTTCGATATCCAGATCGAATCACTTTGATTCGTGGTAACCATGAATCCCGACAAATCACAACTGCCTATGGTTTTTATGATGAATGTTTAAGAAAATACGGTTCAGCCGCCGTTTGGCGGTTATGTTGTAATGTGTTTGATTACCTATCACTTTCTGCTCTGGTGGGCGGTCCTGGAGGCGTATTTTGCGTTCATGGCGGGTTATCGCCTGCAATCCAGAATCTTGATCAAATCAGACAAATCGATAGAAAACAAGAGGTCCCTCATGATGGCCCGATGTGTGACCTATTATGGTCAGATCCCGATGATTCACTGGGTATCCAACAACGACAAATCACTATGAGTGACGAAAATATTGATGATAATAATGAAACTATTAACGACCCTACTAATGATGAAGAAAAGTCTAAACAACAACCTAGAACTGACGACGAGAATAATATTCACGAAACCAATCACGTCGATTCTCCACAGCCTCAATCAAGGACCATCACTAAACGGCTAGGGCCTGGTGCCTCATTCTTCAATGAAAATGCTACTGTTAACTCCTGGGGTGTTTCGCCAAGAGGAGCCGGCTATTTATTTGGCCCCAACCCCGTCCATGCGTTCAATCAACGGAATAACACTACTTTGATAGCCAGAGCCCATCAGCTGGTTCTGGAAGGTTATAAGGAGATGTTTGACAGTTCATTAGTAACAGTGTGGTCCGCACCAAACTATTGTTATCGATGCGGCAATGTCGCCGCCATTCTCAACATCGACGATAACTACGAACGCAAATATACTATATTCCATGCTCAAGAAACTGATGTGCATGGTGGCAAAATAGTGCCCATGAAACGACCACTTGCAGAGTATTTTCTCTAAACATTCCTATTAACCAGGTCCAACCTACACAAAACATTAGTCCTCTTTCTATATCCTTTTTATGTATAGTTGTCAAGATCTTTATCTTTACCTTTGGCATATCATTATGATCTGTAAGCCCCGTGAGATATTTATTGTATTCCTCAACCTTTTCTTCAAATGATTTCCCAGCCGCTTTCCGTAACAATGCTTCATTCTTTATATATATTTATCCCATGTTAAGAAAAATAACTCCACATTTACTTTTATATTTGAACAAACTGCACTTACCTTCAAACGTTGAGCTTCTTCAAACTTGCGTTCAGCTTCAGTTTTATGATTTATAGTCTTCTCATCTACAGTGGACTTCTTTATACTACTCTTCTTTGTCTTCTTCTTGATACTCTTTACATCTCCTTTCAATCTTAATTTCCCACTAGACTTGGGTATATCATATTCACCCATGTTTAATCTACAACACTTTACAAACCTCCTCGTCGGTTGTTTTCTATTGTTTTCTGATGCCGAGGGTTAGGGCTGTTCGTACAGAATCCCAGCAGCCAAATGCAGCGGTCCCAGCCATTGATTGGATTCCTCACTCAACATTCCACACTTTGACCCAGTCTAGTACTGCATTGCAACTAACCACCAACTATTTTTAAGGAGACTTCGATATTCTTCGTATTTTAATATGAAGGTAAGTTTATATCTATTGAGATATTTCCGTTGGTTAGTGTTTTGAATCATGTTTGGGGTGTTATCAATGGTGCATTCCCCAGAAACATTGATAGGTAGGCAACCATATGCAAACATGTGATAATCGGCGCTATCGGAGAGGAAGTTTGGTAATAAACAGAGCAATTCTAATTAAATGGTTGTTTAGTTTATCGATGTGCCGGAACTGGAGAAGATAAATTCATCTTTGACTTTCGATACCCCGGAAAGTCGAATTATCGGAGGAATCGAGCTCTTCACAACCAAGCCGGTAGGAACAGACAAGAAGCTATATAAAGCTTTGGATAAGAAATGGGAAGAGGAATTATTTATTGTTGGAGATGCGTCCATTAGACGTGACTTTGCAACATCAATATCTCCTCCAAGTGCCATGCCGGTATTCTCTCCTCCAACACAAAACTCCTTCTCAAAGTCCATAGAAAGACATCAGGAGTTTAAGAGCAGGTCTCTAAGTCATCATCACATACAACCAACTACTACCCTATCGTCCTCTCCTTTCGGACCTCGCCATAAACCCGCCTCAAGGCGGGCTTTTGCCTATGTGATCTCTGTCCTGAACGCATCTCATCCAGATCATGACTATAGTTCATTCAAACCGGAGGACTTCAAACGAGAACCAAACTCCGCCACAGTGATAAATTCATTCAATAATGTCCTGTTTGGAGTAGGCATGCCCGTGCCAATCAAACTATGGGAATGTCTCGACGCACAGATCGATTTACAAGATTGCGATATATATAGCTACTCACCTTCATTCGTGGCCGATGAACCCGGCACCATGTGGTCAATGATGTGGTTTTTCTTCAATAAACGCCGGAAAAGAGTCGCATATCTCCACGTCAAGAGTTGCAGGCATCATCAAAGTCCTATCCTATCTGCCGTCGATACCCCTAAGAAATATAGGCACGATAATGATATGAAGCTCGACGATGATGACAACAATGATGAATACGATCTGACTTACTCTTCCGACTCACAAATGTATGATGAGGTTGTTGGCGACCTGGAACTGGAATAACTTGGATTCTGTGATCATAGAACGTCCTTCATTTGACTCGATACTTGATTTTATGACAATTCTGCCTTGTGTTATTATTAATATTAGTATTTTTTTATTACCCCGTTGCTTTATTAGTTCTGAGAATTTATATGGTGAACTTCATGAAACTCCTCTTCAAGCTTCGTCGAATGCTGACCTTTTGCGCTCCCACAAATGAATCAACTGCAACTCTAATGGCTCGGTCAATATCACCCTTTCCAACAAATTCACTTAGTCTCATCTTGGCAAAACTCTCACTAAGTCGCAAGATACTCTCCAAATGTCTGACAGTGATTGGAAACGAACCGGTTTGAAGAGACTCCTTCCTCATTTCGCTGTACACCTGCGAGATCTTGTCCACGTCGAGATGATGTAGCTTGGGAAAGACCTTCTGGCGAGCATAGTAGATGTATTTCCGCAGAATATCCTGTGGTATTAAATCATCAGGGTGAATATCATGCTCCAAAAGCTCTTCATCTTCGTCATCTCCCTCCATAGAATCATCCCCTAACATGCCATGCAAGGGATGGCTCTTCATATGACTTCCGACCACGAAACGCGCCAATCGCTCGTCAATCTCCGGGTCAACCGTATCTCGAACCACACAAAGAACATCGAATCGCGACAAAATTGGCTCCGTCAAGTCAACATTTTGCGAGAACGGGATTGTAGAATTATACCGGCCACCGTTAGGATTGGCGGCAGCAATAATAGCGCACCTTGCCTGCAAGGATGTCACAATTCCAGCTTTAGATATACTGATGGACTGCTGCTCCATGGCCTCGTGGATCGAAGTTCTATCTTGGTCATTCATCTTATCAAACTCATCAATCAAACAAGTTCCTTTGTCTGCCAACACCAGGGCGCCTCCCTCCAGAGTCCATTCACGCGTAATGTTATCCCTTCTAACAGATGCGGTCAAACCTACCGCGGACGCTCCTTGTCCAGTGGTGAATACTGCTCTTTGAGCAGTCTTCTCAGCATATTTCAATAATTGAGACTTTGCTGTACCAGGATCACCAAGCAGAAGGACGTTGATATCTCCTCTAATGGAATGCTTTCCATTAATATCTTTAGCAACTCCACCAAAAAGTGAAGCAGCAATTGCGGTCTTAATATCGCGATGACCATAAATAGAGGGTGCCATAGAGGAAATGACCCGTTCGATGATGCGCGGTTCCCTTGCCATTTTCCTAATATTGCTCTCTTCTTCCTCACTGAGATTGAATTCTCCAATCTTACCAGCATCTCTTCGCTGGACCAAGTTCGCCTCGATGATAGTAGCAAACACCGGAAACCCATTCTTGGCATTCAGACCGCCATCGTAAGAATTCTTATAGATCCCGGTCACATCGATCTCCTCTCCGGGTTTGGCAACGTCAATCAAATCCCACAGCAAAATTACCTCTCGATGTCTAGGGAGACGGCCTGGTGGAACACTTCCCGGTGACTCCTGTAGCGTGACCTTCTGGTAGTTTCGATACACCGTCTTTTCGGTATTGAGAGTAAAGGGGCCCCGAGACTGGCACGAGTGGCAGAATGAGATCTTCACTTCTGCATTTGAATCCTGAAAATATGGTCCAAGTACTGTACCGCACTTTGGACAATCAAACTTTACGTATTTGATTTGTGGAAACACACCTGTGCGTCTAGTGACCACACCAGTCACCCGAATCAGAGAGTTGAGATGCGACTCACGTAGGTCTCTGAGCGAGAAGGCGGTTGGCAAGCCCGATATACGGACGTGAATTTCGGAGTGGATATGTGAATACTGTGGGTAGTGGAGTTCCACGGCCTCCATGGCCACGACGTCAAAGATCTTCAGTACCTCGGTGGGTGCCACTGCCAAAAAGTAGGCCAGAGTGGCTTTTGAGTCTACGAGCTGAGTGTAGACCACTTCGAGCGACTCACTGTTGACTTCACCCAGTGTTCGAATACGATTACCGTAAACGGAATGACCGTTCTCATCTGTATATTCGAGCAAGAAGTTCTTGAATTCACGTGCAATACTCCGGTGAACTGCTGGTTGAGTCACCCAGTCAGCGATCGATGATGCCTTGACATCGGCGAGTCGTTCCAGTGATAGACGTTCGTTCATTGGATCATCTAGTTCTGAATCTTCATCCATTCCGTCAGCATCTTCATCGTATTGATTTCTTCTTCGCCGTCGACTTGGTGGTACCATATCATCATCACCCTCGTCGTCCAAAAAGGCATCCGGAAGACCCCTTTGAGATTGTATCTGACGATCCCGTCTATTTAGCTGTGCATCCACGCGTCGTCGCTCGGCAGCGTCGAGTTCTTCATGATCCTCTTCATCGTCGATGTTGGCGTCAGCAAGATCATAGATATCCTGTTCCCGAGATTCCATATAGTCGCGTTCCATGTTATCACCAAAAAGATCTTCTCCCGCCTCCTCTTCTGCAAGCTCATCCAGGTCGTCGATAATATCGTCCTGTACGATATCTTCGGCCTCTTCCAGGTCATCTTCAAACGGAGCAGGCGGCGATGAGGGGATAGGAGGTGACGAAGCGATAGAAGAAGGAGGTGCCATATTCTCATCATCATCATCTCCATCATTAAACTCTCTCTTACGAGATTGTGACATTGTTGATACAATAAAATTAATAAATAAAACTTGAAAGTGAAAAGTGAAAGGGGTGTAAAATTGAAAGATAAAAAGACGCGTTCGGACGTGTTTGTCAATTACACTTCCCAAAACGTAAGACGCGTAAACGCACGTCGTCGATCATTAATGTACGAATTATTAAAGTAAAATGGATTCGTAAGGTCTAATAAAATCATGCTATGCTATTCTATAATAATTCTGGCGAGCTTGTTGCAGATACACCAGCGGGGGAGATTTGAAAGTCCAATATTTGAGGGGGACACCATGGAGAGTAGACTATTTGCATTGTTCTTTTTAGGTTCTCTCCATATTCGGGCTCTCTCTTTAAAACTACGCGTTGGTCCACATAATTAGCCCAAAGAATACCTAGCGAAGGAACTTTTGGATTCGACATCGAGCGTATGCTGTCGGGAGATGAAGAATATGGTAAGGCCTCTGGTAATGACGAAGATGGGGGCCCAGGAATAGGCGGCGATGAACTCGGGAATACAGTTCGCCTTGTTGAAGACGAAGATGTGGGCGTACTACCACCAATATTAGCGGCACCATTCATCAACAGATTTGCCTCTGGCCAGCCAGAAAACCAGCGGGCCTGGTGATCCAAATATAGAATGTCTGGTTCACGGTCTATACTTAGCACGCGCACAAATCGATCTGTGACTTGGTTGGAAATAACAAGTGCGAAATTGTTATTTGAAAACAATCGTCGAAGCCGCCTTACGAGTTTTAATAGATTTTGAGACCTCTCGGATGTATGGGCGAGATCATACTCAGCCCTATAATGTGCGGCTATACTATCGATGACAACAAGACCCACATTCAATCGCTCTAAAGCACTTGGAAGCTGATAACTTAGAACATGTTCAAGCTCCTCATGATCACGGCAGTTCATACAGTATATGCGGTTACCATCTGGTAAATACCGATCCTGGATATCACTGTATTTCTTCTTTAACCCCACAAGCATATCAGTCATTCTGCGCGTCTCAAACCCCGACTCAGTGGAGATATATAGAGCTGATTTCTCCAGCCCACCAAGTGATACAGGCAATTGAACCGAGAGACAAAGTTGTATTAAAAAGTTAGACTTGCCTACTGCACTTTGCCCCGCAATTTCAGTAAGACATTGCGTCCTGATCCCTCCTCCAAATAACTTATCAATACAAGCATCGCCAGTTGTAAAAATATTGTTCCGCTGAGATTCCAGCAGATCTGCACCAGATATTGGCATTTCGAACTTGCTGGCTTCGGCCAGAAATGTCTCGAGGAATCGGTTGACTTCATTGATACTTCGCGAGCACTTTTTGGAGATCTCAGATGCTCCTAATATGACTAGATCTGACGAAGTGAGCCTGGCTTGCTCCAAGGCAATGACCAATGACTCAAACTCGGTCAAATCCAGAGATGGAAAACATTCATATAAATCTGTCATTTGCAATCCATCCCTGTAATCCCATTTGGCTCCTTCGCGTTGGAAAGAATAGGAGGATCTCAGCGAGTTAGAGTAATTTGCGGAACACGAAAAATATCACCGATAATCGGCACCAAACGCGTGAAAGAAAGCCATTGAATTATAATATGAAAATTATGATTGATTTGAATTGTTGGTTCAATCCGGTAGTCTTATTTAGATACATTATAGAATTTGTATTTTAGGAATCAACCAATATATTAAGAAGCTATATAATCAAGATTAAGAGGTTGACTCAATTTTGAACCATAAATATTTCAAGAGAGAAAGAGAGTGTGTGATTTAGACAGTTTCTTGATCAAGACGGTGTTCTGAATGAACATCTGTGGTAACTGAGCGGTTTTCGTCCATACTGGCCATAGCTTGAGCCTTTTCATCCCCAGCTTTTGACAGTGAAGGAACCACAGGAACGAAAGAAGCTGATCTCCAAGCAGGGATCTTGGAATCCCAGATCTGATCGATTTCTTCAAGAGTCTTGCCCTTTGTTTCGGGGAACAACAGGAATACATGAATCGTCATGCAGAAACAGAAAACAGCGAAAATGATGTACGTCTTCCAGGTGATATTCACAAACGCAGTAGGAGTAAACATTCCAATGGCGAAGTTAAAGATCCAATCAGCAGCAGTGCAGACCCCGTTGGCGACAGCACGCTGTCTCATAGGGAAAATCTCTGCGACATAAGTCCACATACCTGGTCCCCATGTTGGAGCAAAAGAAGAAACGAAAAGATAGCAGCAAGCGATAACCGCCTTGGAAGCACCGCTATGCTCGGCAGGGATGGTGAGACGGACATTGGCATTACCTTTGAAATTTGGAATTGGCACTGAGTACACAGCCAAGGTTCCTGCAATCGCGAACAGCCAGCCCATCATCAGCACAGAGCCAACTAGGAACATCGGACGACGGCCCCATTTATCGACCCACAACAGATAAGGAACCGTCATAACCACATTGATGACATATTGAATGGATGAAGCGACCAAGTTGGCGTTACCCTTGTAACCAGCCATGTCAAAGACGTAGACAATGTAGTACATAAGAACATTCATACCAGTCAGCTGTTGCCAGATTTGACCGAAGATTCCCACCAATGTACGATTGAGAGAATCCTTTCGGAACAGATCCAAGATAGTAATACCCTTAGCATCTTCTTCCTGAGCAATTACAACCTTGATTTCCTCGATTTCAATTGACACATCCACGGAATTCACATTCCCTTTAGCCTGGACCTTGGAAATAATTTCCACGGCCTCTTCCCATCGGTCTTGCTTGGCCAGCCAACGGGGCGATTCAGGCAATACCATAGTGCCCATGAACAAGATGAAGCCAGGGATAATTTGAATACCCCAAGCGGTCCGGAAGGATGCATTACCACTGATGAACGAGCAGCCATAACCAATGAAGAACATAATCATAATACCCCAAGTAATTGCCCATTGGAAAAGACCGACCAGACGACCACGAATATGCTTTGGAGAGATCTCCGACATATAGACGGGAACCACTGACGACGTGAAACCAATAGCCAGGCCTGCAATGAAACGTCCACAGATCAATTGGGCCTGATTTTGGGCGGACGATTCTATTGCACAGCCAATCATCCATAGAACTGAAGCATATTGCACGGTGAATCTTCTTCCCCAAGAATCGGAAGAAAACCCAGCAACCAAAGCAGAACAGAATGAACCACCAGCCATAGAGGAGGTGATACCTGCTTGAGTAATAGGGCCAGGATTATTAAAGAAGTTCCTGTATTGATCTTGACCGACAAACGACGATACCGACGAGATATCAAATCCAAATATCATACCACCTAAAGTGGCCAAAGCAGCAACTGCGTACGCATTGTACACAACAAACGGTAAAGTTAAAGCCTTCGGTTTATACTTAAAAGCCATAATTAATAAAATTGTTATTAGTTAATAGAACAAAAACCACATAAAGGGGAGCCATTATATAGTAAAGTCCAATCCATGACCCCATGAATCCCCCCTCTCTTCCTAGATAGTCCTGCTCACGAGCTTTTTGATTCTTTCTTAAGTTTCTCGGAGGCAATTTCGGCGAGATCCAATACAGGTATTTTCTTTTGTCATGAGATGGATGTAACACTACTCAATCACCCTTGCATCCCATTCCCCGCCCCGCCAAAAGCGCTATGCTGCCGCTGGACCTTACATATATCCAGCGGCTCGAATTAATTTCATTCTCGAGGGGTATCACAGTAGTTTATGAAGCCGCCTTGGAAACCGTCAACTTATTACTTCGAAATTCGTCTTTCCACATAACCACAAGTTATCAAGTTATCAAGTCCCCATGGGGAATATTATCACGCAGACCTCGAACTGATTCAGATCACGATCGACCCCCATTAGTCATAGGTTTGGGATATCCCGGAAATCCCGTGTTTCCGTTCAAGATGCCGCTAATGCGCATCATGACATCTGCCCAATTTGGTATCCGGGTAGTCAATCCTTTCCGAACCGGTCTTCTCCACATCCCCCATAAGGTTAGGATCAACTGAATAAGCACAGGTTGCACAGATGATTATTATTCCTGAACAGGCGCGGGGGTGTTCAGTGCCGTGTACACATGATTTTCCGGCGTAATCTCCAGTCTACTTCTCGATTCTTACAGCCAAATAACTGCAAATCTTAGCGGGGTCCCACGCATCAACCGGCATTGAATCCGATTTCTTGCGTTTAGAATACCAAGATATTATTATAGCAATCTTACGGTATCCAACTCGGATATCCCATCAAACCCCCATGGTCACTATCAATCTAATCGACATGTTTTTCAGATACTAATCTTGAAAACCATCAATTGATGACCCCCAATTCCAGAATCCGGCAAAGATGATCCGAATATCATGATATAGATCCAATACATAAACTAGTACAGAATTGGAATCATGGCGTGACAGTTCAAGTTATAGGCTAGTTTTGCGGAGAAACTCGTAGACTAGTGTGAGCCGGAGATATCCGCCGCTAAGTCGCGTTTCCCACACTAATTGTTTTCCCCGCTCAATAATCATCAACGGACGCGCAATAATCATCAGATGTCGGGAAACGACCATAAGCAGGATGCGTTACTTTCGCCGGAAAATACCGCCAGTCCTGCTGAATCCATCACGGCATTGGATTATATTGAATCACAAACTCAATTGTAAGCGATTATTCATTCATTCTTTCTATTGGACAACTCTAACTTGTTTGATCAGGGAACAGGATGCTGCTGAATTGATGCCTTATGATCCAAATCATTGTACTCATTATGATGATCCAAATATACGACAACAGGTGTATGCATGTTTGACGTGTCGGGAAAAGAATAAGGTATCAAATTGTATTTGTTACTCTTGTAGCATACAATGTCATTCAACACATGATATTATAGAAATGTTCACCAAACGAGGAATGTCGTGTGACTGTGGAACTTCAAGAATGTCATCTTTTGGAGGCTGTAACCTACGGAAGAACTTTGATGAGTTGGATAAGCCGGAGGAATCAAATAATTATACTCACAACTATGAAGGTCGGTTCTGTATTTGCGACCGTCCTTATGATCCAGAGAAGGAAGAAGGTATAATGTTCCAATGTCATCTCGGTGATGTCTGTGGTGAGGACTGGTATCATGAAGAATGTATCTTGGGCATCCCCATTGGTTCTGTCGACAGAAAGAAGAAGAAGAAGAAACCAGTAACAGCAGCTAAAGTATATCCTTCTGGAGTGAATGTATTCGATAGTCTCGAATCTGCCGAGTCAAACAATGTCAATGCACCAGACGAAAAACCTGAACCCAAAATAGAAGATGAAGCTGAGGAAGAGGATATAGATGAGGAAAACAGAACTCTTGACGGTCTGCCCAATCAAGATGAATTCTCAGCATTTATTTGCTGGCGTTGCGTCGAAAAACACCGCCGTTTACTTCAAAAATGGAGTGGACTGCCAGGAGTTGCTCTACCAGCAATCCGACGAGGTGTGGACGTCTCGTCCGCCAATAGAGATGCATCACATGTTGTTGTGAAGGAGGAAGGTGGTGATGAAATAGGTGACAAGCGCAAAGCTGAGCCAGAGAAGGAAACCAGTGCCAAAAAGATCAAGCTCGAGAACGGAAAAGGCGAGTTTTCGATCTTCTTGGTCGACGGTTATCAGGAAATGCTCGCAGAAATGGCAAAACACGAGCCTGATATCGCGTCTTTCGTGGAAACTTTTCCTTTTCTTGTGCAGGAGGAGGACGTTTATGAACCACCTCAAGATGATGATGCTGCTTCGTCGTTACTCGACGCAGGCGCAAGGGCTTTGAATTCCCTTCCTCGTGAACAGGCTCTAGATGGCATGCAGGCATACTCGATGATTCGTGAACGGTTGACTAACTTTCTAAGGCCGTTTGCAGAAGAGGGGAAAGTTGTAACGAAAAATGATGTGGACGGCTTCTTCGCAAAAGTCCAAGAAGAGCGAGAAAATCTGCTTTGATAATGACAACTTTTATTTAATTTCATACATGATAGTAATTCCTTTTTCAAAAGAGCGTCTAAATGTAGGTGACCATAGACTTGATGATCAGATAGTCATCGAGCCCATACTTGGAACCCTCGCGGCCAAATCCCGATTCCTTGATACCTCCAAATGGCAATGCAGACTCGGTAACAAGGCCGGAATTGATACCAATCATACCAACTTCAAGTGCCTCGGCGACCCGATGAGCTCGAGAAAGATCCTTGGTATAGAAGTACGCGGCCAAGCCAACTTCCACGCCGTTGGCAAGCTTGAGTACTTCTTCTTCGGTCGAGAACTTACTAATGGCAGCCAACGGTCCGAATGTTTCTTCGCAGTTTACCTGCATATCGGGAGTAGCATTGACCAACACGGTAGGAGCATAGAAGTTCTCTCCAAGGTCAGTCAATCGTTTACCACCAACCAGGACTTTTCCACCTTTGCTAACTGCGTCCTTAACATGTCTGTCGACCTTTTCGACAGCCTTGCCGTTGATTAGAGGGCCCTGTTGAGTCCCTTCTTCCAATCCGTTTCCGACCTTGAGGGCGGCGACCTTCTTGGAAAACAGAGTAGCAAACTCGTCGTAGACTTTTTCGTGAACGTAGAAACGGTTGGCGCAAACACACGTTTGGCCGGATCCTCGGAACTTGCTGGCGAGGGCACCGGTTGCAGCAGCTTCGATATCGGCATCTTCAAATACAATGAATGGTGCGTTACCACCGAGCTCAAATGACACTTTCTTGACGGTCGAGGCCGCTTGGGCCATGAGAATCTTGCCCACGCCCGTCGATCCCGTGAATGTAACCTTACTGACCAATGGACTTTCGCAGATTTCCTTTCCAACTTCCTTCAAGTGCTTATGGGTTGTCAAAACATTGACAACACCCTTGGGGATTCCAGCCTTCTCGGCAAGATACGCCATGGCCAGAGCAGAGTATGGGGTTTCAGCTGCAGGTTTGATAACGGTCGTACATCCCGCGGCCACTGCTGCACCGACCTTTCGAGAGATCATCGACGACGGAAAGTTCCAAGGTGTGATGATACCGCAAACGCCGATCGGCTGTTTGATAGTCTGAATTCTTGCGTTTGGCAGTTGAGATGGGATACTATCTCCATATGTTCGAGAAGCTTCTTCTGCAAACCATTCAAAATTCGTCAACGATGACATGATTTCGCCCTTGGCTTCAGCAAGTGCTTTTCCGTTTTCCCAGCTCAGGATCTTGCCGAGATCTTCTTGATTCTCCAGCAAAAGATCACTCCATCTACGAACCATACGAGCCCGTTCACGGTTGGTTGTCTTTTTGAAGGATCTAAAAGCGGTCTTGGCATGCTTTATCGCCTCAGCAAACTCTTCAGCCGTGTGTTCTGGAACACTGCCAATAACCTCGGAGGTTGCTGGATCATGAACATCAAACGTTTCTCCAGATTTGGCACTGATCCATTCACCATTAACCAATGATTTCGATCGGAAAAGCTCCGGATTCTTAAGCTTCGGTCCAGATAAAACCGCAGATGTAGATAAACCTTGCTTCAATCTTAGCAGTCCAGACCGTGGAACCACAGCTCGAGGAAATGCTTTTGTGAGCATCGTGTGGGGTAAATAAACCTTGGAACTAAGATCTCAAACAATGATATTTCTTGCTTTCAGATCAAACAACCAAACAATTAAATCAAAGCTTGGAATCCCTCAATTGCTTATATATATATAATCGACCTTGTGGAGAGAAAGTAAGTAAAACGCAATGCCAAATCAGGCAGTTGTATCCCGCGATATGCTCGGCGGCTATTTGGTTAGTTTTCCCGCGGAGTTCCATACCGAGATTAGCGAGCTAGAAAATTCAACATGTATTTTGTGCACGTGATTTGATTACATAAGCTATCTCTCAGCTCAGACGAGTGCAGATTCACAGCAGAATGCCCGAAGACGACGAAGTTAAGACCGCCGTTAAATGACATTCATAGCCTCTGAGGCCTGTTTCGGACAATTGCGAATTTCAGTTTTGGCTCTAAGTCTCTAACTGTTTCTCAGTAAGAGTTAATAAATAGTATATTCAAGTCAATATTAAAGAATATAAGTTGTCAACAGTTTAACACTATTAACTTGCAACCTAGAAAAATAAAAAACAAGCTACATCATCTTCTGTTCGCATATGTTTTCCCACTAAACTGCTGGGTAAGAGTTAGTTGCCGGACTATTGACAGTCTATTGTAGCGAAGTAAGGCTGACTTCCTGGGAATATGCGGGGTATCCCCTCGGCAAATTACAGTCTGCCTAAGTAATTACAAGCATGGATTGGTATATGCCGCATGATTTGCCGCATGATTTGCGGCTGATTTGCCCATTGCCGCAGAATAGGAACAAATTTGTATGGCCAATGAATTGAGAATCAAATCAATGAAAGTGGGGGGTTTTAGATAGTTAATGTCATTGTTAAATTATTATATGGTATCTACAAATGTGCATGGATTCCTGTTGTTGGATGTGAATGTGGAGGAGGAGGTCCTGGTGGAGGGATTGATTCAGCCAGTTCTGCCTTCCAAGCAGTCTCAGCAGCCTCTACATTGATGGCTCCAAATGCATGTTTAAACACATCGTCAAACCATTCCACCGCAAATCCCTTTAATCCTTCCTTGAGCTTTTCAGGAACATCTTCCCAATCAGCCTCATTATCCTTCGGGAATAAGATAATCTCACTGCCTGTAGAATGCGCCGCTACAATCTTCTCTCGCAGTCCTCCAATAGGCAGGATCTTTCCTGAAAGAGTTAATTCACCCGTCATCGCGACCTGCGGATTAACTGGCAGCTTTAATGCCAGAGATAGTAAACTTGTAGCAGTGGTAATACCTGCAGAAGGTCCATCTTTCCTGACCGCTCCCTCAGGATAATGGGTATGGATCACAGCATGCTCGAAAAACCGATTCTTGGGGAACCGCTTCGTAACATACATTCTGCTGAACGAAAGTGCAATGGACGATGATTCACTCATCACATCGCCCAAATGTCCCGTTCGTGTCAAACTAGGCTTACCCTTGTTTGTTAACGGCTGTTGCAAAACTGACTCCACAAACAATGGTACACCCCCAAATGGTGTTACTCCTAATCCTAAAGCAACCCCCACTGGAAACACATCATATAGACGCTGGCCACTATGATCGGGAATACCTACATACTTGGCCAAATTCTCCGCAGTAACCCGAATACTTTGTGCAACAGGTGGAGCAGGCGTAGCCGGAGTAGCCGGAGTAGCAGTAGGCTCAACAAGCTTACCGTCCTCTTTTTCCGCTAGACTTTCCGTAGTAGCCGTAGGGGTCTGATCTGCAGGAGCTTCAGCGGCAGCAGCAGACTCCAGCTCCTGAGACGAGGCCACATCGAAGGCGATCTTTCGATTCACTTTCTCAACAACCTTGTTCAGGCCTCGCACGCCATTTTCCCTAGTATAAGACCTTATTATTCTCCTAATAGCCTCCTCAGTGAACTCAACGTCAATGTCCTTCAGACCAGAAGCCTTCTTTGCCGCAGGAATCAGATGCTGCTTGGCAATGGCCAGTTTCTCAGATGGTGCATATCCCGCGATTTCTATAATTTCCATTCGATCCCGAAGTGGCCCCGGGATCCCAGATAGATCGTTGGCAGTACATATAAATAGTACTTTCGAAATGTCAATAGGCACTTCGAGATAAGTATCCTGAAATGCGCTATTTTGCTCCGGATCCAACACTTCCAAAAGTGCCGCACTAGGATCACCGTGCATACCACGCGAACCCATCTTGTCAATCTCGTCGATTAGTATTACCGGGTTCTGAGTCTCGGTCTTCTTCAGGGCTTGAACAATACGTCCCGGCAGAGCTCCAACATAAGTCCGTCGATGTCCTTTAACCTCAGAAACATCGTATATCCCTCCCACACTAAACCGGTCGAATTTCCTATTCAGAGCTTTGGCTACCGAAATCGCAATGGAGGTCTTGCCTACTCCCGGAGGGCCCGATAAACAAATAATCTTACCATCAATGGATCCCCTAAGCTTGCCTACAGAGATAAACTCCAGTATTCTTTCCTTCACATCCTTCAACCCATGGTGACCTTCTTCAAGAATTGCCTTTGCCTTTGCGATTTCAAACTGGTCCACAGAGTAGACGCCCCAGGGAAGCTGAGTCAACCAATCCAGATATGTTTTAATCGTGTTGAACTCAGCAGCTGCAGGTTCAGACATTTCCAATCGGGCGAGTTCCTCTTCAAACACCTTCAAAACCGCTTCTGGCATTTTGAGTTTGCTCACTCTTTCCTTGAATTTCTTGGCATGCTTGCTTTTGGCATCATCGATACCAAGCTCTTTCTTGATGAATTTGTGTTGTTCATGCAATACATATTCCCTCTGTCGTTGGTCCATTTGCTCCATCACAGCGGTATTCATGTCGGCCTGAAGTTTTTGATTGATTGATTCACCCTTGACCAAAGAGTATGCCAACTTCAACCGTTCAACTATATCGAGCTCCTCCAAGGACTTCTGTATCTCCATGCTTCCAGGACAAACCGCGGCACAGAAATCGGCAAGATAATCCGGCTTACTGAATACGGTATCGTCGATGGGGACAACCTTGACGAATTCCGCGAATTGGGCCCGAATATTTGGATTTTTGACGGAGATTTCCTTCAAAATATCAATGATTTTCGCGGATATACTCTGTACCACTGGGTCTTTTACTTGATATGGCAAGTCTGCCGCAGGCTTAACTCCAGTCATCCACTGCACTTCTACTAATGGGACGTCCGATGCCGGTACATCCTTATCAAAGCTAGTGACATCCAGTCGAGTGTCCTCCACACCGGGAGGCGGCAGCACTGGCATTTCCAGCAAATGGCCTATATGTGCGCGGTATAAAGGGAACACGCTTGTCATGAGGGTATCGCTTTGAAAGTTCATCCGTCCCAATCTGCACACAGTCCCGATAGCATGAGCATCCTTGACATCCGTCAGTGCTTCAACAGATTCGCCTCCTTCGGACTTTTTCAAAAATGCAATCATCAGCTTATCCCAGGATTCATCAGCATTTAACTTGAGCAGGACCTTCTTCAACGCGGGATCCACTATTCTCATATAATGAACGAATCCCGGCACAAGCGGTCGTAAAGGTAACGCTATAGGGAGGATTTTCTGTGATTCCACAATGGTTCTTGAAGAGCCATTCTCATCTTGTTGCATGCTTGATTCGTGTCTATCCGAATCAAAGTCCTTAGGGGGTCTTATTGTTTGCTGGACCGAGGAAAATGGATTCGGTCGATTAGTCCTTGCTTTGTCATCTTGTTGAGACTTTACATGAGTGGAGGCGATTTTCTCTGGAGCAGTTATATCAGATCCCTCGGCTGGAATCGATGATTCCCGACTACTTGCAGTTGTTTCCTCAGTTGTTTTAGGTGATTTCTTAGAATTATCCTTTTGAACTGAACCTTTACCATCATCTTCCATATCATCATCCCCTTTACCTTTCGAATTTGCCGACACTATTCGACCTGTTGAAAAACTTCGATTTCCAGTTACTATTCCTTTGGACGATATGAAGCGAGTGGCGCTGGAATATACCCGAGATCCTCCAGACTCAGATGCACATTTCATCAAGATCGGATGAAACCCGGCCGAAATCCCCCTCTCACCACCCATTCCAACCACAGATGAAACCCCCTTCACATGCTTAATACAATGACGTGCTCGTAAAAGATTCCGCGACGACATGTTGACTGATCCCCACAAATCCCTCCAACTGTCGCTGCTGTATAGATAGATTAAAAATCTAAGATGGGAACCGAACTGCTATCCCGCTCCGCGGCGGGTTTAATCCCAGACCCCCCGCCGCTCATCCTGCAGATAACAATATTGATCCGATCGGTTGAACCGGTTCTGTGAACGAGGGAAATGTGGTTCAAGGGGTTATATTATATACTAATATTTGGTTTATGGCATGTAGAGGCAATGCAGAGTTTTCTGGATCAGGCTTTTGGACCATTGGAATCGGATTTTGTTTTGAATCATCAATTATCATCCTATTCAGTATCTATTCCTGACAGGGATTATGTAGATGATCTTGATCGTGAGTTTGCACCGCCTTATAGTGGCATTGTGACGTTTGCCAATCTGCCAGTATCGGATTGTTTCAGCTCCAACAACAAGGCCCAGCAGTTTGACATTGCCGTGGTGGGAGTAAGTATAGTTAAAGATGAAAGTCCTTCACATATAAAGCTCATTACTTTGATAGGCTCCATTTGATACTGGTGTTTCGTATCGTCCCGGGGCCAGATTTGGGCCTGGGGCTATTCGAGATGGGTCTCGTATGGTTCGACCTTTTGAGTATAGTACTTATGACCCACATTCCAATCCCTTTGAAGATGCTATAGTAGCTGAATGTGGAGATGTGCCAATGTCGCCTTTTGACAATCGAGTTGCATTGGATCAATTGTATCGGGCCCACCGGGCCATTCTCAAGCACCCCGTCACCAACTCTGAATCTGCGCATAACCCTCGTATAATCACTCTTGGAGGGGATCATACAACAACCTTTTCAGCTCTACGAGCTCTTCATGAAGTACATGGCCCGATTTCGGTTGTTCATTTCGATAGTCATATCGATACATGGGCGCCCGAGGCTCTAGGAGGCAATGTTTCCAGCTATGCAGCTTTGAATCATGGGACTTTCCTACACTATGCGTTCGAAAAGGGATATATCCATGCAAACTCAAGTATACATGTGGGTATTCGAGCACCATATATCCGCAAAAACAAGGACCGTGAAAATGACAGACGATGCGGGTTCCAAACAATCCTGGCCCGTGAAATTGATAGTATCGGAGTCAAAGGTATAATCAATACTGTCAAAGATCGCATAGGCAAATCTCAAGTATACATGTAAGTCATTTCAAAATGACCATCACGTGACACAATTACTAACAATTGGAAATAGATCAGTGGATATTGATGTTCTTGATCCAGCATTTGCTCCTGGTACAGGAACAGCAGAACCAGGAGGATTCTCCACTCGAGAACTTATGGCAATCCTAGACGGACTTAAGGGATTGGCAGTGGTAGGAGCCGACGTGGTTGAAGTGGCCCCAGCATATGATAATGCCGGCCAAATCACAGGTCTAGCCGGAGCTAGGATTGTTCAAAGCTTTCTGGATCTTATAGCATTTGATTTAAATAATTAAGCTTCAATTCTCGCAATGAGGTGGTGACATTGGTGGTGGTGCTGGACCTGGTGGTGGACCTCGTGGTGGTGGGGTTATGCTTGGGGTGCACCGTTGGAAACGTTTATGCGTGCCGCGTGCGATTGCTACAACCAACTAACCGCCACATTTGTGGTATTTAAACCAAAGATATTTGATTTTAGGCATCGGTTTTAATCACATTTGAATTGAGTGATTAGTTTGTATCTGGCATATATTTAATAATGCTGGAGTCTCTTGTAGCTTCGTTGCTAAATAAAGTCTTGGTATGATTGTTTGATAGTCGAATATGTTAAAGATTGTATATCTAATGTAATTTGATTTTTAGGGGTCATATGTATGATGGATAATGATATGATAAGGATTAGACAAGAAAACTAATTGGGATTAGGTGAAAAATTTCGATCCAAAGCAATTGAATATTGGTATTTGGGGTGGAGATGTCAAGTTGAGAAACCTGGAATTGAAACGTGAAGTATGTGATTGAAGAAGCTATGTTGAGTTGAAAAAAAGAGCTTTTCTAATTGGAAAAAAGGCTTTGGATAAGTTCCGTTTACCTGTTGATGTTGTTCAAGGCCATTTGGGGGAATTGGTGCTACAAATCCCATGGTCAAACCTAAAGAATAAACCTGTCAAGGTTCATATTCAAGATGTATTCTTGCTGGCAGAACCAAAACATGATCAAGAATATGATGCAGATGAAGAAGAAAGAAGGTCACAAGATCTCAAGAAAGAAAAACTTGAGAATCTCGAATTACTCGAACGAGCTCCTCCTTCGGCAGGCTTATCTCAGGAGGAAATCCAAAAAAACCAAAGCTTCACTGAAAGCTTGGTGACGAAAATCATTGATAACCTCCAGATCACCATCAAAAATATCCATATCCGTTATGAAGATACCACCAGTGTACCTCATCATCCCTTTTCCTTGGGTATCACCCTGGAAGAACTGTCTGCAGTTTCGACCGATGGTAATTGGAACCCCATCTTTGTCCAAGATAGCTCCCATATCAGCCGAAAACTCGCCACTCTCAGCTCCTTGGCGATTTATTGGAATACAGACTCTGACAGCATAAGAGGGGACGAAAATGAAAATACAATCGAGAAATTCAAAAACCTCATACCCAGATCACAAGAAGACCTGGAGGCATCCAATCAATATATCCTACGCCCTGTCACGGGAGTAGGAAGAATCACCATGAACAAACAACCCTCTGTCTCTGAACCAAAGCGTAAAGCCGAACTCATATTCGAAGACTTGGGATTTGTATTCGACAGTGACCAATATCGTGACGCCCTATGGACTGCTGAATTGTTTCGACTCTATATGAAAACGAAAGATTTTAAAAAGTTCCGCCCTAACGTTCCAGTCAAAAAAGACCCGAAGGCCTGGTTCCGATACGCTGGACAGGCGGTTTTATCTGAGATTCATCAAAAGCGACAGGAGTGGAGCTGGGATTATATTCGAGACAGGAGAGAATCTCGCATCCGATATATAGAGTTATACAAGAAAAAGGTCACCACCGGCCAACTGGCAGGTGAAGAGCATGAAGAATATGTCAAGCTAGAATGGGATCTGAATTATGATGATATTCGATTCTATCGATCACTGGCGAAGTCTGAACTACGGAAAGAAAAGGCAAAGACAAATGTCACTGCGCCTGTCAAAAAAGAACAGCCAGCCACGTGGAGCTCATGGATATGGGGCTCGGCTGCCTCACAAACCGATGGTCCGGAGGACGAAGCCGTTACTATGACTGATGAACAGAAACAAGAGCTTTATGATGCAATTGAGTGGGATGAAAAGAATGTCGTCGCAGACTCTATAGAAGTTCCCCGTGAACAAGTCCTTCTCGAAATTGAAACTTCTTTGAAAACTGGTAGTTTTCGTTTGCGGCGATATCCACACAATAATCCCCGGGATTTGGCTGTTGTTGTCTTTAACGACTTCAAAGCTAAAGTATTCCAACGTCCCGATTCATTTTTGGCCAATATCAGCTTGCAGGAATTCAAAGTAGAGGATAAGGCCGAAGGGACCTTGTACGAGCAAATCGTTACCGTCAAACCCCTGTCCCATACAAAGGACCATATTGAGCATGATCATGAGGATACTATTGACCTAGTTGAACCCGATGAGAAGGAAGCGTTTTTCTGGCTCTCGTTTGAAAACAATCCATTAGACGAAAGCGCCGACAGCAGTCTTTACCTGAAAATGAAGAGCATAACCGTGTTCTATAATAGCCGCTTCATTGAAAACGTGGTTGCATTTTTCCGTCCACCAAAGACGCATTTAGAAACTATTGGTGCTATCATGAATGCGGCTGGCGCAACTGTGGAGGGCCTGCGGGATCAAACTCGGATAGGTCTGCAGTATGCATTGGAAGAGCATAAAACAATTAATGTAAAGATGGATATGCAGGCCCCGTTGATTATTATCCCCTTGGATATAACAACCTGGTCTTCGCCGTGCGCTATCATCGATGCCGGTCATATCAGTGTCATTAGTGATCTTGTTAAGAGTGAAGTTTTGGAAGAGGTCAGGAGCAAACTGACTCAGAAGTATACCGACAAAGATTGGAAGCGTCTTGAGTCGCTCATGTATGACAAATTCAACCTGCAGCTTCATGACACTCAGATCCTCATTGGATCAAGTGTGCGTGAAACTATGAAACAGCTCCATGGTAACGGCAAAGAAGGCCCTTCTCATGTTCTGGGAAGAATCAATATGGATTTCTTGGTAGAGATATCCATTCTTCCGAACGCGAATAGCCTAACGAAGTTTAAGGTCTCTGGTAAGCTGCCGCTCTTTAAAGCCTCTATGTCCGACGCCAAGTACAAGCTCATGATGCAATTGATTGACAAGGTCATACCCAATTTTGATAATCCCACTGATGATGCCGAAGACGATTCAGAATCTGATGAGCCTTTATCTAATAGAAGATCGCTTATGGACTCGAGACAGAGAACAAACTCACAATCCAAACCACTGTATGAGGTTCTTTCTCTAGATGACGAAAAGGAAAAGGAAAAGATGCCCGTCAATAACACAGACTCTCAGAGTCAAAAGGTTTTCGAGTTTGAGTTCAAGGTCGAGAAAGTTGAGCTATCATTACACCGCTGTGTTGATGAGTCGACGTTTGGACAGGAACCTCTTGTGGATCTTGTTCTGGAACATTTTGACTTGAGCTTTTACTACAAACCAAGCGAGATGTTTGCAGATGTAACTCTGAAGAAACTTGCGATTGAGGACTACGTCGATAAGACAAGCCCGCCTGAGCTCCGCCAGATAGCGACGTCTGATTACCACGACACAGACGGGAACGGAGCCGTGTCAGATTCGAATGATCTTTTCAATGTCAAGTACAAGAGAGCGAAGCGCAATCTGGGTGATCCTCAAAATGAAATATCTGATCAGGAAGTCGAAGTGAGCCTGTCTACAATTAGGTTTGTCGTTGCACCCAAGACTTTCTTGACAATTTTGGATTTTGTTATCACTACCTTCACCAATCCTGATCCTGCCGCTGACGGGTCTTTAACTGACGAGGACGGCCAACCACTCGAGGCTTCTGATGCGGTTGCTGTCTCGAATGATGCCCTGATCGACGTGAAAGTCAATCTCAATAGCATCATAGTCGTTCTAAATGACGATGGCATAAGACTTGCCACCCTAAGACTCGATAGCGCTGTTGTTGGTGTTCGACTTGTTTCTGAAACAATGAAGGTCGACGTGCATTTCGGTAATTTCACCCTTCATGATGACATAAATGAAGGCTCGCACCGCGACTCTATTCTTCGTCAAATCGTTAGCATTGAAGGAAACGAGCTGGCTGATTTGACATACGAAACCTTTAATCGAGAAGATAATAACGGACTCTATACCTCGTCTGTTTATTTCAGAGCCGGGTCGATTAGGATCAACGTTGTTGAAGAACCGCTGTCAAAGATCATCAATTTCTTCTCTCGTTTCAATCAGATGAAGGGGTTTTACGATAGGGCGAGACAGGCGGCCATGAATCAGGCTCAACAAATTGAAAATCCAGACAAAATCCACCTCGATATTATTATTAAGACTCCTATTCTGGTCTTTCCCAAAATGAATCTGGAACTGGAGGACGATGATACTCGATGTGACATGATAACTGCGCACTTGGGAGAGATATATCTTCAGAACGAGTTCAACCCTTACTCAGATGATGGGCAGGAAGACACTTCCAATAGAAGGGTAGTCAATAATGTCACAGCAGGAATCAGATCGGCTAAACTGACTTCTACCTTTCATTTTGAGGGTGACACTGTTCAAAAGCTTGAGATTATCGACCGCATAGACTTGAATTTCGACGTGTCGTACTTGGGCGAATACAGAGAAATGAAGCGGCCGTCTCTCATAATTAACGGGTATATGTCTGACACGCGTATGCGCTTAACCGAACTGCAGTTCAGATACCTATACGACTTAAGTGGAACGATTCCGGCTATGTTCTCTGGAACCAACGGTTTGAACGAAGAGGAGATGGATGAGCTTGAGGAAGAACTCCGCCAAAGTAAGAATATTTCCTCTTATCCGACCCTGGTAGGTTCACAGAAATCATCGGAAGATGTGGTCAACGCCGATCAACCCGTGTCAATTATGGATAAGCTTGATTTCTCGTTCAATGTAGACACAGTGTCATTGACGTTGTTTGACAAGACTGAGCGTGCACTGTCGGATGATATCGAGAAGCAAAGTTTGTCAAGTTTCTCATTGAACGACTGGGGCGTTAAGCTACGGATCAAAAACAACGATATGCTGGAATCTGACATGCATGTTCATTCTTTCACGGTGCATGATACGCGAACTGTGAAAGATAATAAGTTTGGCGAGATTATTCCGTCAATTAAGCAAGGCGAGTATCAATTCATGTGCAAAGTTACTCAGGTATCGGAGCACTACGACGTCCTTCTCTCGGTTGACAGTCCGCGTATGATTCTTGCTATCGACTATCTTGTTGCTCTTAAGGGCTTCGTGGAGGCTGGTCTTGCAAACAACCGCGGTGATGAGCCGGTTGAGGATCGGGAAGATGGAGATATCGATACAGGTGAAGAAGAAGAAACCCCTTATGAGGGCGATAAGAAGATCTTCTACCATCTTAATATCGTCGACGCTTCTATGATTCTCCTAGCTAATCCTGAGGATGTGAACTCTGAAGCTATTGTATTCAAGACGGAGCAACTTGTCCTTTCGCAAAGAAAAACATCCACGCTCTCTATCAGCAAGGTCGGTGTATTTCTGTGTCGAATGTCTCAGTTCGATAAGAACAGATTACGAATATTGGATGATTTTTCACTCACTGCGTCCATGGATGACCGTGGCTCTGATGCGACTCATAAGCTGTCGCTGATTCAAATTGCTATAGAACCCTTGGTTTTGAGACTGTCACTTCGTGATATCTTATTGGCTCTAAACATTGTGAACAAAGCCTCTGCCATGTCAGCGGACAACTCAGCTATCACCGACCAGAATGAAGATGAGGTGCCAAAATATTCGAGGTTCTCGAAGAGTCAACGCAAGAAGTTGCCCACAGTTGCGGCTGCAACTACTCTTAGCCAGTCTAAAAAGACGGGTACTACTAAGACGGGCAGATCCCGCCGTGGCTCCTTAAGGAGGCGGTCAACAGGAAACTCGGAAAATGCAGTTGCGCTTGTTCGTGGCGAAGAACTAACGGCAGAGCTGGAAGGACTACGGTTCGTTTTGATTGGTATGGCTCATGAGCTTCCAGTACTCGATATGTCTGTGAAGCAATTCTCGGTGCATGCTCGGAATTGGTCGTCAGACCTGAGAATTGATACTGTGACTGAAAGTTTTGTTAATGTCAACAACCTGTCCAAGTCTGCATGGGAGCCTTTGATTGAGAGCTGGGAGCTTGGGTTCCATGTGTCGCGTACGCTGGATCACAATACTTTTGTGAATGTATTTTCAAGAAAGATGATGGAAATTACCTTGACTTCGCAAACAATAATGCTTCTCACTCAGTCTGCAGTCTATTTGTCTGAGAACAAGGACGATGACAGCTTTTTGTCTAAGCCTAGAGAATCGGATGCTCCTTATCGCATCAAAAACGAGACAGGATATGCCATTGAGGTCTGGTCCGATGACAATAATGACAATGAGGCTCAGGACAATCTCCGGACAATCAATGACGGCGAAGAAATTTCTTGGAGGTTCTATGACTGGCATGTATTGCGTGAGAACCTGAGCACTGATACTCAAAAGGTCAAGCTTGGTGTGCGCATGAAAGACAGTCCGTATCAAGTTATTCGAGGCATTTCTGTTACAAGTGAAGGCGAGCATTTGCATATTCTTCATCCGAAGACCACAAAGGTGAGTCATCGCTTAGTTTGTGAAGTCAAGATTGAGAACAATCTGAAAATTGTACGGCTGCGCTCAGCTCTGTCTGTCAAGAATACCACCCATGTCCAAGTCGAGATATGCGTCTATCCAGATGATAATTCTGAGATGGTATGGAGTCTTGGGCCTGGTGAATCACGCGCAATCCCCATTCAGTACGCATATGATCTTCCTGTGCGTGTTAGGCCCGACCCTCGGTTTGGGTTTAATTGGTCGCTAGGTGGTTTCTACTGGAAGCAGCTTCTAAACGGCTATCAGTCTGTGGAGTGTCTGCCATCAAATGAGGAGACCTCACCCTATTATTTCCATGTTGCAGCCAAGTATGATCAATCAGTTCCGTTGACGCGGATCTATCCATTGATGACAGTCATGCTTCAGGCTCCTCTAGAGATTGTCAATCTGCTGCCATACGGGTTCCATTACAGGATTTATAGCAAAAGATCTAAGAAGGACTGGGGCAACACCCTTAAGAAGGGGGAATCCAGTCCTGTTCATGTCGTTCAGCTTTCGCATATGCTGCTGCTTAGTGTGCATCCACAGGAGGCTGGTTACGAATCTACGAATTTTGCTATTATCAATGCCGCAGGTGCTGGTAATGATTTCAAACGAGAGCATACTTTGACGACTCGGTCTTCTGATGGCC
Organism: Diddensiella santjacobensis; assembly: GCA_030574215.1. Lineage (NCBI taxonomy): Eukaryota > Fungi > Ascomycota > Dipodascomycetes > Dipodascales > Trichomonascaceae > Diddensiella > Diddensiella santjacobensis. The sequence goes on along the minus strand of JAJMEO010000025.1, from coordinate 70,628 downwards.
AGAAGCTGAAGCTCAAGATTCACTACTCCGAGAGAACTGAGGGATCAGGTTTTCAGGTAGTCATCTATTCTCCTTATCTGATACTCAACAAAACAGGCCTCAATCTCCATATAAGCACGCGTTTGAACTCTGCAGTCTCTAAGGTTACTAATGTAGCTGAGTTTGATGGATCTGGCGATGCCTTACGGCGCGCATTGCCAAAGATGTGGTCTTTCGATAATGATGAGAGGAGCAATAGGGCTGTTTTGAGGGTAGGGGATTCGCAGCCAAGTGCTCCGCAAAGTTTTGAGGCAATTGGCTCTTCTTACGAGGTTCTTCTGCAGTCCAACAACTATCAGTCTGAAATTCACCTTGGCGTTCATCTGAGCGAAGGCCAAGGAAAATACAAGCTGACTAAGATTGTGACGATTACCCCACGATTTATAATCCATAACAAGTTGAAGGATGCTATAAGGCTTCGCGATTCGCCGACTGCTGATCCTCAAGTGGTGGAAGTTGGCGCGATTGATGCTGTACATTTCTTGAAGCAATCAAAGAGCAAGCAGTTGAGTATCAGTTTCTTGGGTGCAAAAGCTCAGTGGTCTGCGCCCTTCAATATTTCTAATATTGGTCGCACGTATGTTAAGCTGTTCAAGCAAGGAAAAGGATACATGCTTCTGAAAATCGATATTTTGCTTGAGCAGGCTTCGCTGTTCTTGCACATTGAAGATGCAGGTAGGAATTGGCCGTTCTCGATTAGAAACTTTACCTCTTATGACTTCATTTTCTATCAGGCCAATCCCAATATTGACGAACAGGGTGTCGAAGCGCAACCTAGAGTGCAATTTACCCCTATCAGATATAAAATCCCTGGCAAGAGCGTGATGCCCTACTCCTGGGACTATCCGGCACCTTCGTTGAAGGAGCTAATCATTTCCTGTAACGGGAGAGAAAGGAGGGTACAGCTTGCTGAGATTGGCAATTTGCCTCCCATGAGAATCCCGAGTACGGTTGATGTTCCGGCTGGCATTGTGGAGCTCAACGTGGTGGCCGATGGTCCCCTTCAAACGCTAGTGCTTTCTGACTACGATGCTTCTGCTAGCATGTACAAGATGAGATCGAATCAGTCCCAGAGCAGTCTAGCGTCTTCGCAACTGGAGAACTTTAAGGTGGACGATACAGATAGTGAGGAGCCACAGTTGAGTATAAAGATTAGCCTTGAAGGCGTTGGAATCTCCCTGATAAACAAGAGGCTCGCAGAGCTGTGTTACATTACGTTTCGTGGATTTGAGTTCAATTATCGGTCGTCTGAATTGTACGAGACGTTTGCTATGAAAACCAAATGGATTCAGATCGACAATCAATTATATGGTAGCATATTTCCTGTTATTCTGTTCCCGAGTGTTATTCCGAAGAGTAGTAAGGAGATGGAGAACCATCCTACTCTTTCTGCTTCTGTTACGAGGGTAAAGGATGATAGTCATGGTGTTCTATTCATCAAGCATGCAACTATTTTGCTACAGCAGATCACTCTTGAGATGGATGAAGACTTTTTGTTCTCTTTGCTAGATTTTGCCAAAGATCCTCAAGTATCATGGGCTGGCCCTCAAGTGGATTCGCTCTGTGATGAGAGTCTGGAGATTCCGGAGCCTGTCAAGGACTCATCTGGATTAGATGTTTACTTCGAAGTTTTGCATATTCAGCCAGCCCAGATGGATTTGTCGTTTGTCAGAACGGAAAGAATCAATGTTGAGGACAAACCATCCTCGCAGAACACGTTGATGTTTTTCTTCAATGTTCTGACTATGGCAATTGGAAATATTAACGATGCACCGGTGAAACTCAACGCTTTGATTATGGAGAATGTTCGAACGCCACTTCCCCTGTTGGCACAATCTATTACTACGCATTACAGTCAAGAGTTCTTTTACCAGGTGCATAAAATTCTTGGATCTGCTGATTTCCTCGGAAATCCGGTGGGTCTTTTCAATAACCTGAGTTCCGGGTTTATGGACATGTTCTACGAGCCGTATCTTGGGTATACTCTAAATGACCGGCCCCGAGAACTCGGGATCGGGATAGCGAAGGGTGGCGTCAGTTTCATGAAGAAGTCGATTTTTGGTGTGTCTGATAGTATCTCAAAAGTGACAGGTAGTATTTCTAAGGGTCTTTCTGTGGCCACCATGGATAAGGAATACCAGAGCAGGCGTAGATTGAACATGGCAAGAAACAGACCGAAGCATGCGCTCTATGGCCTGAGCACTGGTGCTACATCTTTTGTTGAGAATTTGTCTAGTGGAGTTACAGGTCTTGTACTGTCGCCGCTGCAAGGATCGAAAGAAGGTACTACAGGCTTTTTGAAGGGCCTAGGTAAGGGCATTGTGGGGCTGCCGACTAAAGCTGCAATTGGATTTTTTGACCTCACTAGTACCGTCAGCGAAGGAATTAGAAATACCACTACCGTCTTTGACGGGGACGCAATAGGGAGAGTACGGTCCACGAGGTTTGTCGAGCATGATGGCATTGTGCGTCCGTACTCCGAGCGTGAGGCGGTTGGCCAACAGTGGCTCAAGGTGGCCAACGAGGGAGCATTTTTTGAAGATGAGTACGTCGCACATCTGAGTATGACGCGAGATGACTTTGTGGTTCTTGTGTCATATGCCCGTATCATGATGTTATCCACGGTTAAGATGCAAACCGAGTGGGAGGTGCGTTTCCAGGATTTGCAAACTATCATTCTGGAGCGCACGGGGTTGACCCTCATTTTACGAGGCGGGGTACAGGGGCCTTTTATTCCAGTTGCAGATTCTGACAGTCGAAGGTTCCTGTACAAAGAAATAGGAGTTGCTGTTTCTGAGTTCAATCGAAAGCACCAGACGCTTTCGTAGATCGCATGCATTTAGATGACAGATATAATGTTAGCATATCTATAATTCACATTACTATTTTACAATCGTTTGACCATGAATCGGCCCTCGTTGTCAAAGATACCTCGTTTCTTCGAAGCGAGCTGGTATTGATGCGGCGATTCTTGAGCATATCCTTCTAGCTGCATGCTTTTGAAGGACAGTAGTCCATCTTTGAGTTTCACGACACACCTGAAAGAGTCTTCATATGAATCACTATTGGCAGATTCATTAAGGCACCGAATAACGTAGTTACCAAGCGGCAAATCTGATATATCCGGGAACTGCTGGGTGGCATTGGATGGACCACGAAGGATGACTCTTTTGGCAGTTACTTCTCGTGATTTGGTACCTTTGGTGTTGTAGACTTGTTGGAACACATGAAGGCTACCAATGACACGATCGAGGCGCAACGCGTCTTCAATTGAGTGTTTTTCGAAGTTCAAATGCTTCAATTCAGTGGTCAACTTGGGAGCCAATGATGGAGAGTATTTAGAGACTTGAATATCTTGATATTCATCGACATTCTCGTATCTTCTCTCTGATATGGCTTTTACAAGGCATTCTCCCCCAACAGCCTGAAGCCGGAGTCTCAAGTCGTCTACAGTATCTGAATCTTCAATCTGGTATTCAGGGGATCTCAGAAGAACAACTCCTCTATCGAACTTGGAGGGGTGAAGAGTTTGGACTGACACTCCTGTGAATCGATGGTTATTCAAGATGGCATAATGAATTGGTGCAGCACCCCGAAGAGCAGGCAATAAAGAGGGATGAACGTTGAGACCTCCATATTTGAGCAATTGCAAGAAGTCAGAAGGGATCAATTTGCCATAAGAAACTGCAATGGCAAGATTATAATGTGAAGATTTGCCTATATCGATGATTTGCGAAGAATTGTCGGCTCTTTTCACTGTCAAGTTCTCTTCCAATGCGAATTGAGATGTAGGAGGTTCTACGACAGTTTTTCGGCCCCGTCCTTGAGGTTTAACAGATCGGGTTATTACATCTATAGTCTCAATATGATGTGGATTGGCCAATCGATATGAGTGAAGTTTCTGCAATGAAGCTAAACTAAATTCATCTGATCCAAAATAAGCGATTCTCAAGCGATCCGAACAATAATACCTGACTAATCTCTTCGATATAAACAATTCGCGTCGGAACCCCCGTGCAATCATGACGACATTTTTTTGATGATATTTTTATGTGTGGCAGTTCCCAGGGGTAAACCCCTCACCACCAACATCGCGATAGACCGATTTCGATTTCGATTGATCTTCTTTTAAGAGATGAATAGTCACAACCTGCCATCGGCACGCCAGATAGAATTGGGACTATCTTTGGCAGGATGCTTTTTAGCAGGTATGTTGAATATTTTCCATGTCGATAGTGGGGTTCTAATTGGCATTCATTAAATGCAGGTTTGGCTAGTGGAACAATGTACTTATACTCTGCATATGCCCCTCAGTTGGCTTCTGAATTAGGGTTAAAGGCCACCGATACTTCCTTAATAGGCATGATTGGTAATCTAGGAATGGCATTATCGGGTCCATTGGCAGGTTCAGTTGTGGATAAGCATGGTCCAACATTGTATGTGACGATATTGAAAAATTATTTTTATATAATTAACAGGGAGGATTATTAGACCACTTACTGTTGGAGCTATATCAATATTCTGTGGATATACGATTTTGAGGTTGGCATTTATAAATTCGCTTTCTTTTCTACCATTATTGGCAGGAGGACTATTGATGGTGGGGTCAGGAAGTACCTTTTCATTCGCGGCGATCGTGAAATGTGCAGCATTGAACTTCCCGGGTATGAGAGGGTTTGCGACGTCTATTCCAATGGCAGCATTCGGACTGAGTGCGTTTTTCATGTCAAGTATAGCGGCGATCTTTTTTCCTGGCGATACTTATGGTTTCTTATCTCTATTATCGTTTCTGCCAAGTGCATTATTTGTGCTTTCTATCTATTTCGTGAGAGTTCTTCCTCCTAAATATGTGGCTGTTAATCGAGGCTCGGTGGAACTTCGAGATTTCAATCGTGCCTACGACGAAATTCACATGCAACAAAAGTCTTACAACTCGGTGGATATCCACGGCTCCGGGTTGCTAAGAAACAGACTGTTTTGGTCGCATTTCCTTCTCATGGGCTTTCTTGCCGGAGTGGGGCAAATGTATATTTATTCGTGTGGATATTGCGTACGAGCATTATCTGAAATGCTTCATATCGATGCCGGAGTGGTGCAAAAATACCAATCCCTTCAGGTGGGAATCATTTCATTGTCAAGCTTCACAGGTCGCATAGTTAGTGGCTCGATTTCGGATTATATCCGTACCCATTACAAGCTACAGCGCGCATGGCTTCTATTGGTGGCAGCTTTTATTAGTCTTTTGGCCCAGATCGCTGGCCTTTCAGTCACATCTGTGTCAAGGCTGTGGATAGTTTCCGCTGGCACGGGTCTAGCATATGGAACCTGTTATGGGGCATATCCGACTATTGTGAGTGATTTATTTGGTATGAACCATTTCAGTCAAAACTGGGGTTTGCTGGCCTTATCTCCAGTTCCAATCTCCTATACTTTTAATATGATCTTTGGTCGATACTATGATGTACACTCGGTGGTGGACCCAAACGGTCATATGGTATGTGAACTGGGAAAGGACTGTTATGCAACAACCTTTTTGGTCACTTCTGCAGCAGTTGGTATAGTGATAATCCTGGTTCTGAATGTTCTTCGAAATGCCCGTACCATGAATTGATGGATCCCTTTCAACCATGTTTTATTGAGCCTGTATAAAATGTAGACTATTTTGTAGTTATGAATATGGAATGATGATATAATGAAAACCAAACCTGTGATATTCTAATAGTATTTGAATTACTTTAATGCCAATAATTTCAAGAAAAATGATTGTTATCCATTTCGTTTCTTACATAGTAAATTTCATAGTAGTATTCATACGATACCCCGCAGAGGTCAATTAGCGGCCCTAATCCGCATGCAAACTTAGTGCCAACTTGACGGGATTTCCATGACCAACAAGCCCCGATATCGGCCTCCAAACAGGCAGGCTTATTCAGATGGTACAGAGAAGACTGTGACAGATATAAGTAGTCGAGAATCTCGGTTGGCGAGGTTCAATTCGCCTGTGAAAGGTGATTTTGGGCTGATAAGCCGTGGAGAAGATGACCGACTACAGAAAAATGCAAAATTACGTGAGGAGTTTTTTGAGACAATTCAATATCATTACTTTGTCTATTGTCAGTCAAGTGCTGAGACCTTACTTCGAGAGAGTGTTAGGCAAGTTATTGGGGACGAAAGCCGGTTCGTTAAACGGGCAAAGAGTGATAAAACCATACCGACTGTCGAAGTAGATAATATTCTCATGTCGCTTCGAAAATTACGTGAGGCCATGGTCTCGTTAAAACCCGATGATTTGGGCAAGAATGTGTTTCTATTTTCAGTGCGTGTTTCAATTCTTCTGGAGCATAGAGACAGATATCAAGCTATTGTACCTGCAATGGTTCATTTACTAGAGGAATTGAAGCATTTACTGTCTTCAAATGAATATACTCAAGTGGCTAGACTCTACGCATGTCACGTGGCGCATATCCAGGGACATATCGGTCAATCCTATGTCATTGCTCAGCGATATATTCCCAGTGATGAGTTTATATGGCAAACACTTCGATCAATTAGTACCAATGACTATATAAAATGGAAACAATGTCTAATAACCAGCAAAGATTTATTGGTTAGAAAGGTAATGTTGTTTGGAGAAACCAAGATTCAAAGCAGAACCTTGGAGACAATAGCTCATGCGTACTTTACACTATCTAAACACCAACTGGAGACAGTGATTGGTTTAAACTGGACCTCCATTCAAACTATACATGGATGTCAATGGAAACAAGAACCAAAAGGAACCATTGTAATACGACAACGTAAGAAATCAACAAAATCAATCGCTCATCTTGGATAATCTGAAGGGAAACGAAGTTACTACGATTAAAATGGTCCAACATCAATTGTGGTGATGATGATGATGATGATGATGATGATGAATTGTGGGGTTTTGTTCCCGCTAAAAAAGAGATTTGAACACTCTCCCCGCCAACATTCACTAATAATCACCAGCTTTGACAAACAACAACATGTCCAATAACAATAATAATGAAACGATACATATCAAACAAGAAAATATTGAAGATGAGAAGATGGATTATCAAGAAGCCATGAAGAAACTTGAATTATTAAAATCAAAGGTAATACCGTCAATTTGTCTTCTATATACTCCAGTAATAACCAATATGATTTCTAGCTTTATGATTTAAGGTTCGATCTACCGAATTTCCTTCAAGGATTAGCACATTTGAATGAACGTGAACCGAGTATGTATATATAAAATGGGTGTCTAATTGTCCCATCACTAAAGTCCGGGGTTTTTTATATAGCATCTGTTACCTTCTCCAATAGTATCGACAGTGCAAGAAGACTTACCACTGCAGTGGATGATTTCTTGGCCGAATACAAGGCTTGTGAACGAATAATTAGTCTTGGAAGAGTAGAACGAGCCAAATTGATCCAAAAAGAGGGACCAAAACCTTCAAATAATGGATCAAGCAGTAGTGCTTTGGCAGCTCAAAGAAGCATTCAAAACCTAATGCAAAGCGGATTATCCCAACAAGAACCTATTGTATTGGACGGTCCTGGAATGAATTTTGTTCAATTCTAATTCATCCCGAAAATAATAGAAATCTCCCACTACCCGCTGAGACTCCCCCAGCTCAGGGCCCCGCTGTTTTACTTTGTCCCGCTGACTGGGGCGCTGTTCCGTACCGGGAGATTACATGGTGTACAAAAGTCCTACCAGCTCTTCTACCAAGTTATACCCCGCTGTCCCGCTGACAGGGCTGCCCCCCGCTGGCCCGTTGCGGCTACCAACCAAGTTAAATCAACTAATGGAATTCTGATATTGGTTTGATTTTTCAAACCCAAGTTTATTGATTAATTGAATATCAGGTCTATGAATAGATCTTTGTTTGCCGCTAATTTTTCTAACTAAATGTTGTTATTCTTATAACCAACAATTCTAATGAAATACTCGGTAGGTTTGGCCCCACAGTTTAGGGGGGTGCAATCCTCGTACGGGATTTGGGAAAGGTTCTGGGCCGCCGTTTGGGAAGATCTTTCGTAGAGTCATCGTTTGGGGTTGAATTATATAAATTAGCTGGGAGAAATACAACTTTTTAGACTCAACGGTTGAAATTTCACGATTATGTCTGCGCATTTGAGAGCCACGTTCCGGAAATGCAAGGCCGAGGGTGAGTGATATTGGGGTTGATTCTTATAGAATATTTGGTTATTAATGTTTTTATGGAAGGTCGAAATGTCATGGTGACTTTTTTGACGGCGGGATTCCCGTCCATAGACGAGACTGTGCCGATATTACAGGCACTTCAGGCAGGAGGATCTGATATAGTTGAGCTTGGAATGCCATTTACTGATCCCATTGCTGATGGACCTACCATTCAGAAAGCCAATCAAATTGCTCTTGATAATGGTATTACCATTCCCATAGTGCTTGATATGGTGAAGAAAGCCCGAGCCGCAGGAGTGACGATTCCATTGTTATTGATGGGCTATTATAACCCTGTTCTACAATATGGCGAGGAACGGTTGGTGGCCGACGCTAAGGCAGCCGGTGCTAATGGGTTTCTATTGGTGGATCTTCCACCGGAAGAAGCCGTCCGATTCAGATCCGTATGTAGTGGGTCGGGATTAAGCTATATTCCTCTAATTGCTCCCTCTACAACCGACGACCGTCTCGAGCAACTTGTGTCGATCTCCGACTCCTTCATATACGTGGTGTCGAGAATGGGCACCACAGGCTCCACCGGCAATCTGGACCCCGATATCGACCAGCTCCTGAAACGGGTCAGATCCCACTCCGGAGATACCCCGCTCGCAGTGGGGTTCGGCATTAGTACCCGGGAACATTTCCTGACTATCAGCCCCGTCTCGGATGGAATCGTAATCGGAAGTTACCTGATCAATCTGATCCAAATCACCCCCAAGGACAAGCGTCTGGAAACTATCGAAAAGTATATTAGTGAGGTGGTGGGTGGCAGAAAAGTCCTACCCCAGAAGCCCTTCGTAGAAGGAGAGGAGGTGGACTCATTCTACCAGAAGAAGAGTGAGCTGGGCGAGCGCGCAGACCACAAACAATTCCCCGACCGGTTTGGCGAATTCGGTGGACAATACGTGCCCGAATCGCTATACAGATGCCTCACCGAACTTGAACGCGGGTTCGAAGATGCTGTAAATGACCCAAAGTTTTGGGAAGAGTACAGATCCTATTACCCTTACATGGGCCGACCCTCGAATCTGCACCTAGCAGATAGACTTACGGCGCACGCTGGTGGAGCGCAGATCTGGCTTAAGAGAGAGGATCTCAACCATACTGGAAGTCACAAGATCAATAATGCTCTGGGCCAGATTCTGGTTGCCAGACGGTTGGGTAAAACAGAGGTTATCGCCGAAACCGGTGCAGGCCAGCATGGAGTGGCCACTGCCACTGTGGCTGCGAAGTTCGGCATGAAGTGCAAGGTCTACATGGGTGCTGAAGACGTCCGAAGACAGGCCCTGAACGTATTCAGGATGCGACTGCTGGGCGCCGAGGTTGTAAAGGTCGAGGCCGGCACAAAGACTCTGCGCGATGCCTGCAGCGAGGCTCTCCGTGCTTGGGTCACTACGTTGTCTACTACGCATTACATTCTCGGATCGGCCACGGGTCCACATCCGTTCCCCACTATGGTGCGAACATTCCAAAGCGTCATTGGCCAAGAGACCAAGGAGGAGTTTGCTCGTTTGAATAACGGTAAGCTCCCGGACGCAGTGGTTGCGTGTGTAGGAGGCGGCTCCAACTGCTCTGGCATGTTTGCGCCCTTCCTAAACGACACTTCCGTCAAGCTATTGGGTGCTGAAGCCGGTGGAGATGGTATCGACACTGTTAAGCATAGTGCTACTCTTACTGCCGGAAAGAAGGGTGTTCTTCACGGTGTCAAGACCTACGTGCTGCAAAATAGTGATGGCCAGGTGCAAGATACCCATTCGATCTCTGCAGGTCTGGATTATCCTGCTGTGGGACCGGAACTGGCGTCTTGGAAAGACAGCGGCAGAGCAAAGTTCATTGCCGTTGACGACGTGCAAGCTATGGCTGGGTTCAGGCTTCTGTCTGAAACAGAGGGAATCATCCCTGCCATGGAATCTGCCCATGCCATCTACGCCGCCGCTGAACTCGCTAAGACCATGCCTGCTGATCAACATATCGTCGTCTGTCTATCTGGCAGAGGAGACAAGGATGTACAAAATGTGGCTGAGCTTCTTCCTGAGTTCGGCCCAAAGCTCAACTGGGACCTTAGATTCGAAGATAACTAGTAATATATACGCCTCTCCTATGTAATTAACCGACCTTACTGCTATTAGAACTGTGTCGCACACTTTCTTTAGAGGCTGATACAAGCAGAACGCACGATTCTCCTGTCAAACTATACTCAAAAATGAAACTTAGCGGTATAGATATGACAAAAGGTAGAAGACTATTTCGAAAATAATGTGCGGTAAAATTATTAATATTTTGTCCGCGGCTGAGCGCCGCATTTAACGCGGTTCCAAGTTTTCGTTTCGACGCTAGCACTGAGACCGAATAGAGCTTATATGTGGCCTTCGAGAGGGAACAATGGGGTATCTATAGGATATGGACATGATGGAAGTGCGTTATATCTGAGTCAGATGTCTCCGGACAAGCCTTGGCTGTTTGCGAGGACCGCTGGATTGGGATTCCAGTATAATGATATTGGATATACAAAGACTCTTCGAGCGTCTGCGCGGGTGGGCAATGAATGGTCATCTCTACCTTCGGGAAGAAACATAATTCATATGCAAGCGAGATATGTGGCGTCTGATGCGTATGTACCGTCGGAGCTGCTGGCCGGCTTTGCGTTTGAATCGAACAATCTGGTTTCTGCCACGGGCTATGACCCTATAATGGGCAATCTCATGCAGGTAGGCTCCTTCAGATCCAAGACATCGGATGATCCGACTCTTGGTCTGTTGCATGCGAATGGTAAAAGCACCACCGAGCTTAGTATGGGTGTACTGGACTACTCTCAGGAGTCATTTGTGTCCGGGACAGGAAAGAAGCTGACGGTCAGAACACCCAAAGCTAAGTACATTTCAACAGTTGATATGGGAAGTCAGGTACGACAGATTGAATTTGCCGAATCAGACGAATCTATCTGTCCCTACGTGGCAATCCGCACCCGACTAGGAACTACTTTGCTGGATATCACTGCTAAGTCCGAGTCGGACATTTCGGTTGAAAAGGCCATGGAGATCCCTCAAACACAGCATATGGGCTCCCTGGATGTACTTGATCAGGTTCATTGCGTGTTTAACCCCTGGTCATGGAATCAGCTGGCGGTCGTAAATAGCAATGGATCCTGGGAGTTGTGGGATATGACAGATTCAGGGAGTATAGCACGAACGCTTAACATCCGGGAGAAAACTTCATTCAAGACTCTGTCAAAGTGGAATAGAATATGCTGGGGTGCAGACGAGAATACCATGCTGCTGGCGAATAGGAGGGCACTCTACTGCCATGACATCCGGACCCAGCAATCACTTGACTACCTGTCACTGGATCCGGAGTTATCTCAGATATGCGACATCTCGAAGTCAATGACATCTCCATATGAATCGTACGTGTTGACTTCGAACAAGCTTCTTTGGATGGACATTCGAAGCCCTGGAAAGACGTTGCTGTCATGGGAACACTTTCTTTATTCTAGAGACCCTAGTCTGAAAATGGCATGCAGCTACACGGATGACGTTGCTTCGATTGCCTTGTACTCTCAGCTTCTCACCGGAAACATTGTCTATCAATTCACACAAGCCGACGGCCTACCAGTCTCTGCAGATGATCCATATCTGATCAAGGGTGAAAAATCAATCCAGTCCATGTCTCTGGTGCCCTTAAAGGTGCGACCAGATGACTCAGATGACACTCCTCTAAAAATGATGGCATCCCTGAAGTTCTCTACTGACTACGGCTTGTACTCGCAGATTCTATCTTCCGACAAGGATCTACGACTAACCATACCTGGAGGCACTATATCTCTGGAGGACGAGGCTGCAAATGCGTTTGAACTGGAGGATGATGACTTCATGCCGTCTCAATCCGACGATATCTATGCCAATGACTATGCCATTGCAGTTCGACCCCCGAGAGATACATATTTATACGATTTGCGAACCGCGTACGAGGCATTGTTTGAAGGATCCGAGTCATCCCCGTTATTACTTGAAGGTATTTCGGATATGGACACTACTCAAGAATATGCATATGGGCTTGGAGAAAAGATCAAGAAGGTGTTCCACGAGTCGAAGAAATCCAAAACCGGCGCGATCCACGCTTTACAAGACCTTGAGAAACCTACCTATCTGTTTCCAAACATTGAAGACTTGAATATCATGATTGAACAGCTGGCAAACCACTACAGTGGGACCAACATCCAAGTGTTTTCCTTGACTGATAATTTGAGCACTATTTGTGATAACGAAGCAGTACACAATCTGTCCGACATTCACCATTATCTGCTTTCACTCTGGGTGACGCCATTAAGGGACAGTATCGATATATCCGATGCTGTGCGTCTTCGAAGGGAACGGCTTGTGAGACATATTGCTAGTGAGATCATCCTGTCCTCGACTGGTGTGTATATTGATCGTCAGGATAAGAAGTCGTCGTCTTCTTCGCCATATTTCGGCAATTTAAGGAACTATTGTAAGGGAAACTTTGCAGATGTTGATATTAAGCAGACCACAAAGCAACTTTTGGATGAATGGAAACCGGGGACTTTGGCAACAGATTACCAATGGGTTCAGTTTGGCGAGTCGAACGATACGACTCCAGCAACTCATGCCATGCCGATAAGTGAGCCCGGTACATGGGGAACCCCCAATGAAGCCAATCTTCGGGTTGTATCTAGCAAACCACCGACATCACCTATCCCATCGTCACAGCCAATTGCAAGTTCAATACCAATTGCAACTTCTTCTCAGAATAATACGCGTCGTCCAGCACCAAAGCCTCGAAGAAAGAAGAAAAACGAGGGATTTGCCTAGACAGAATTATATTTATTTCTTTTCTTTATTCCGTCGTAACTCAAGAATCATTTCCTTTCCAATTAGCAGGTTCCTATTGCCAATGGTTTCGATGTGTTTTCTTACCACCAAAGAGTCTGGATGGACCCCAGCATCGCATAATTGCATACAGATTTCCAGTGTATTCTTGTCAAGTCCAGTATTTAGCAGTTGAGATATTTCATGTAAGTCGTCCAGAGACTTTTTCATGGCGGTTGTCGAGTTTGGTCTGTCCATTTGGCTTTAAAGATGGGGAAAGTTTGTGTTTACGTTTGATCCAAGCCAACTTTTTCAGGTAGCCACGAGCCGGATTATAATCAATGGCTTGTTCAATTCTTCGGATATTGGGATACTTGAGTCTATTTGTAATCTCGTGTATAGCTGCTGAGGCGGATGGAGAGTCGGTTTTGTTTAATGAATATGCCAGGCAATCGAATGCTTCTTTGCTGTGGGGTCCGTATAGACCAAATTTGTACTTTGGAGTCAAACCTCGTATTCCACATTCGTTGATGACTGGAATCATGTGGTATAACTCGAATAACTTCGAGGGAATCCTTAACTTGAGGCATACATGTGAGCAAGGAGACAATATGGCCGGTTATGGTTGGTTGGAGTATGATCCTCGAACTGGTGGACGCCAGGTTATTAAGGATATAGACAACATGGTTCAAATAACCACCGAATTTGTAAAGACCGAAGAAGGGAACTGGGCGGCTCGTGTGAAAGGTAAAACAGCCACTCCGGAGCTCAAAACTACTATGGTCTTTTACGCTGCTTTGGAAGGACAGGGTGAATTGAATCTTAAGAGTCAGTTGACTCCGGAGGGAATAGAAAGTACTCATGTCAATCTTAAAGGGAACAGTCCTGAATTAGGGACCTTTAGACTCTCAGTCATTGATGCAGATACTAATAAGTACCCTTTCACAGGCCATTCCGTTGAACATGTGCGACCAAGTAAGAATTGGCATTATGCATCGTTGACAATCCCCGATGATAGTAACTGGATGGTCAAAGACATCTTCCTTACCTTTGCACAGGATTCTGTGAATACATTGGGTGTTTTCTACGAAGAAAAGGATACCTTGCCACCATGGAGTGTATATTTAATGCAAAACCGCGAAGACCTAAAGGGAGGAATGCATATAGTACAAAAAGTATTTGAGGGCGATTTCGAGTTTGACATTCTGTATAACCCAGTCTCAAGCGCAAAATTGACTAGTGGTAACTTCGAAGATAGACTCAGTGATTCACTGGATACTTTTACGGCGAAATTCGAAACTGCATTCAAGTTCGAGCCTCCGTTCGACACAGCCAAATATACCCCTTTTGCCAAAGAATTCCTATCGAACCTCCTAGGAGGTATTGGTTACTTTCATGGTACATCTATGGTGGATCGGTCTGATGCCGAGGAATACGAGGAGGACGAGGAGAACTTCTGGGAAGCAGCCGAGAAAAAGCTTCAAGAAGGAATCACAAGTGCTCAAGAAGAGGGCCCCACGGAATTGTTTAGCGCAGTTCCAAGTCGCCCTTTCTTCCCTCGAGGATTCTATTGGGATGAAGGATTTCACTTAATCCCTATTTTGGAATATGACACTGATCTGGCGCTGGAAATCATAAAAAGCTGGTTTTCTCTTGTGGACTCTGACGGCTGGATAGCCAGAGAACAGATCCTGGGTCCTGAAGCTCGAAGTAAGGTTCCCGAAGAATTCAGAACACAATACCCTCATTACGCAAATCCCCCTACATTGATGTTACTCTTCTCAGAGGTTGTCAAGAAGGCCAAGGATCAAAAGGAATTGCAAAGTAACCCTGACTTTCTCTCTACGGATTCGGTTTTCAGCAGCCTGGACCTTGGCGAGGCCCACATAAAGAATCCTGAGCTCTTGCTTAGCTATGTTCGTAAGATATATCCGTCTCTACAGTCGCATTATGATTGGTTTAGGAGAACACAAAAGGGTAATATCCGGGAATGGGATCGGGAATCATTTTCCAGCGTGGAAGGGTACAGATGGAGAGGCCGAACTCCAAGCCATTGCTTGACTAGCGGTTTGGACGACTATCCGCGTGCTGCGACCCCTCACACAGGCGAGTTACATATTGACCTTTTGAGTTGGATGGGCATGATGACACGATCCATGAAGGACATTGCAAGAGTTCTTGATGAAAACGAGGACGCTTTGGAATACGAAAGGATCGAGAATGCGATTGTTCATAACATCGATGATCTACACTGGAGCGAAGAAGACCAGACCTACTGTGATGTCACGATTGATGCCTATGAGGAAAGTGCCTTCGTGTGTCACAAGGGCTACGTTTCATTATTTCCGTTTCTGTTGAAGCTTCTTCCTGCCAACTCGCCTCATATTTTGCCGCTTTTGGAGCTCATTAAGGATCCAGAGCAGCTCTGGAGTGAGTTCGGGGTTCGCAGCTTATCGAAGAGTGATGAATTCTTTGGTACGAACGAGAACTATTGGAGAGGACCTATCTGGATCAACATGAACTATCTTGTTCTTAGTAGTCTTGAGCACTATGCCAGTCAACCGGATTTAGACGACGGCACTCGGAAAGTAGCGGCTGAGATCTACAAGCAGCTTAGAGTTAACGTGGTACAGAATGTGTTTGACAACTGGAGACGTACAGGATTTGGGTGGGAGCAGTATGATTCAGATACCGGTCAAGCCAAGGGTGTCAAGCACTTTCTGGGATGGACTTCACTAGTGATCAGCATCATGTCCATGCCGGAGAAAATATAACATACTTTTATTCTATCGCCATCAAACGTACATTAGCATAAAAATAACTAAGGATGCCAGGCTATTCCACCACGGCAGAGTCCGGGTCGGTAGAAAGTTTTGCAGGTTCATCCTTATAAATATAGAATTGAACAAAGATGATAACGTCCTCAAAGATGGTTCCTAGAGATCCCAAGAGCCATGAGAAGTTAAGGGTGACCCATGCGCTATCAGATCTATATATAAGGATCTGGCCCGCATAGGTGACGTTTCCCAAGATTGAAAAGATGAAAAACACCAGCGAGAGACCATAAACGGATTTCCGCTGGTAATTCTGAATGATTTGAGGAATGCGAGCCCCCAGATACAAGGCTGCAGAGAGGTAACCTAGGATTTGGGGTCCAAGAGTCAATGGCTTATCATTTTCCACCGGTTGTTCATCGGTAGGGGAGAGATAGTAGCCCAATAGACCTGCTAAGACGACCACCACTATAGGGATCATGATTCGTTTCAAGACACTGGCTTTTTCAACCGATTCCAGACCCAACGAGTCGCGTCGATTATGATGAGAGCTTTTTCTTCTTGATGCGCTATTTCTTCGATTCAGAAGAGGGGCTTCAGGATCACTTTCGGCACTGTCGCTATTTCGATGATGTCTTCGATGATGATGTTCTTCTCTTAATCTTGCCAACCGTTTGTAATAAAAGTATGAAGCCAATATCAAACTATCGGCTACACAGTACCAAATGGCCAGAAGTATCACTTCAGGAAGCAATTCGGCCCAAATGGCCCCTGCCAGGTTCGTAATATCACCCAAAAACCAAGCAGTCAAAAATGCAATGGAGATTCCATCCGAGCTTTTCAATCTCCACTGCTCGATCAGTTGTGGTAACAATAGAACTATCCAACACGCCAAACTGGCCGATCCTGCCACATTGGAAAACACTATCCTATCTGGAGATACATTGATAGGACCATCTCCAATCATACTTGTGTGTTAAGATGATTATTTATCTTAATGTTTGGTAAATATATATAATTCTTAGTCGTCCGAAACAAGGCGGCATGGACATAAGATTATCTAAGCACAAATCATCGGTCCACAAATTACGTCAACTTTTGCAGCACTTCACCCCCTAACAATGTATATACCAGCCTATTACCAGGGACATCTTTTGTTTTAAAGTATCTTTATGGCCTTACTCGTTAACCTGATGTTGACCAGAACCTCATAGTAAAATAAGTAAATTATCAGTAGAGAGAAAGAAGTAAAGGAATTATTGCTTGGTACTTTTAACTAGTTTCTTATTTCTAGGAACTTAAACAGACTAGTAAAGGCATTTTTGTTTTACAGTGGATCGAACTTGACCGATATTGTTAGAACTTGATCCAATTAGTTAGTGATTCAACTCCATCAGTTGAAAAATAATACTCTGGCAATAAACTCCAAAAACTTGCTGGTTACTCCTGAGAACCAAAATTACATAAAAAAGCCTTTGAATTCTTACTCAACCAGTACCAAAATTGTAGGTTTTTTTACTTCAATACCTTCAAGGAGAACTATCAAATTATTAAAAGCAAAACTATATCTAGAAAACATGCTTGATAATCAAATAGCTTGAAAAGAATCGGATTCATTCAAGATCTTAATCGCTAAATAGATAAGCTGTTGATAGTTTTTCTTATCGGGATCTTGAGCCCTAATCAATAGATTAGGGCTTTGAAAAAGCAGTCACACAAAACTCCCAACGGGGATGAGGGTTATTTGGGTAAAAAGCTCCGCATTGAACAACTCAATTTTTCGACGTATTCGACATTGACAATAATATTTCAAAATGGTATGTTATAATATATGATAAGACTTCGATGTAGAAAGTTATCATTTCTATGGGCTTCAAAGAGATGGAAAATATGAAGGACTCTTTACGAAAAATCTGGATGCTTTGACGATGTTTTTTTTTAAAGAAGACCATCATCCATCAAAGTAATCTGGAATTCTGTAAAAATTTATTACTACAATACTTTGTATTGTATGTAAAGAAATATTATCATATGGTTTTACCATTTTGATTTTATTTATGGTTTCTATTCTTTATTAAAGAATAGAAATCAAAACTGTTTGTGTTTGAACCACTTTTTTTAAGTTGGATCTCAAACACAACGGCTGAGTCTCGTTTATGCAATTTTTTTGTACTCTCGGAGACTGTAGAGTGATTTCAAAAGCGTCGAAGAAGTTGAGAAAGCTTTTTTAAACTGACATTTTGTTTTCCTTAATGACACAGCCAGCCAAAGGAAAGAAGCCTGCCCCTGCCCCTGGATCCAAATCCACCACCAACAAGGAACGAAAGGTAAGATTCTATTGAATGAATTGTAGATATTGGTTTTGTGGTTTTAACAATAGTAAAGAACCCTCTGATTGAAAAGAGACCCCGAAACTTTGGAATCGGTCAGGATATCCAACCCAAGAGAAACCTTTCTCGATTCGTCAAATGGCCCGAGTATGTCCGTCTTCAAAGACAAAAGAAGATCTTGAACTTGCGTCTTAAGGTCCCTCCTGCCATTGCCCAGTTCCAAAACACTTTGGACAAAAACACTGCTGCCCAGGCTTTCAAGATCCTTAACAAGTACCGTCCCGAAACCTCTGCCGAGAAGAAGGAGCGTCTTACCAAGGAGGCTGCCGCCATCGCCGAGGGAAAGAAGAAGGAAGATGTTTCCGAGAAGCCTTACGTTGTCAAGTATGGTTTGAACCACGTTGTTTCTTTGATCGAGAACAAGAAGCCTCAATTGGTTCTCATTGCCCATGATGTGGACCCCATTGAGTTGGTGGTTTTCCTTCCCGCTCTCTGCCGAAAGATGGGTGTCCCTTACGCCATCATCAAGGGTAAGGCTCGTCTTGGAACTCTTGTTCACCAAAAGAATGCTGCTGTGGTTGCTTTGACTGAAGTGCGATCTGACGACAAGGCCGCTCTTTCTACTCTTGTTTCTACCATTGAAGCCAACTACGGTTCCAAATACGAGGAATCCCGTAGAAAGTGGGGTGGTGGTTTTGTTGGTCCTAAGGCCCAAGCAAAGCTCGACAAGAAGCAAAAGGTTCTTGACTCTGCTATCAGGGTTTAAAAAAGTAAATTTGTATGTTGTGATATATTTAATGAAAGTACAATGCCTTTTTACGGTATTATTCTATATATATATGTCAAGAAGTTGTAGTAGAAGAATCCCAACAATTGAATCGCCAATATCATTGGGAGATGATCTCTTAAGCTTTTGATAGATAGATAGATCTCAGATGTACTTTAAACACTGTCAAGAACCTTTGTTATAATCTCATTGATAATTGAAATATATAAATTAGATATTCAAGCTAGTCAAAAATATAATAGTTATAATACTGAAGAATACTAAGAGTACTTTTACCTGGTAGTTCCAATATGATATTTCTGTGGTGCGGGAGTGGGAACCAATAGAAATCGTCGTTTTTAAGTGGGAAGTTTACATATACAAAAGCATTGAAAAAAAGAAGTGTCCCGGGATAGACGAACGTGATCTGGAAGAATTCAACACTCCACAAATATCAATAATGTCAGCTTTTGCATCTCTTTGGACTGATCTTGTAGATTCGTTATTACCAACCGTAGCGTTGGCTGAAGAAGACGAGGTATGGGTTGAACCTGCATGCGCTACAATGGGGTCAATTCTAATGAATATCTATTATATAGTCTGAAGAGTCCTCGGAACCAGAAACTCCTTCTGAAAGTGAAGATTCATCTGAGGATGGAACAACGGATTCTTCCGAAGAAGCTAACAGTGAAGAAGCCAGTGAAGAAGAACCAGAAGAAGAGAAGGAAGATGAAGAGGAGGAGGATGAAGATGAAGATGAAGATGAACCTGAAGATGTCTTCCCTGCTTTACGACAAGGTATGAATATGTGTTTTTCTATGACAATTGGAATGAATTGAAACTGATACAGTTCTACAGAGGCGGAAGACAAATATTGTAAATCATTTAAACATCATTTCGATGAATGTGTTGAACGGGTTACTGCTGAACAAGAAGAAGAAGGATATGCTGAGAAACATTATAAAGAAGGTTTGTTACAAATGATTTTTCTTATTGGAATACTTAACGGATTGCTAACCAAGTGTTTTTGATTAATAGATTGTGTTGAAGAATTGTATGCCTCATATCAATATCATTTGATATCTTATATTTATACTAACATTTGTCATTTAGTTTCCATCTTACTCATTGCATTGATGAGAAGGTTGCACCGATTTTGTTTTCAAAGCTCAAATAATCATATATTGAGCCGGTTTTTCTCTATAAACTCACTTGTAATATTGTAAAAAGTGTTGATTATATCCAATTGAATCAACATAAATCAAAGTCATTATCTATTAGAATTTCCATTGTCCCGATAAATCTCTTGAAACTCCTTCAAAATCTTGACCCAGTGCCAGCTTTGCAACTTTTCATGGTTTGTATGCAATCTAATCTAATTGAAAAGGTCCCTCAAAAAAGATCCCCCCTCCATGGCCCGCACGGACCGGTCCCAAAGGTCTGTCTTTGGGGACCTCCTAACTTAAATTGTCCCTAGCGAGTGGCCCTACCGTTATGACTTTGTCCGACGCTCCTGTCCCAAGCTCCCCGCGAATATACGACTCCCACGGAGTCCCACCAACCGTCCCACCCACAAGGTCCCAAAAAACTCCCGAGAGTTCCCAAAGAAGTTTACCCGAGACCTAACTTAAGAACATCACTTTATCAGAGTTTAATCTTTCCAAAGATATAATTAATAAGATTTGTCTTAACAAACTTTAGTTGGTCTTTCAAAAAATAATTAATGAACAATAAAACATTGATAGAATATATACCACGAGAATAAAGCGGAGGATGGGGATCTACCAATAAACGGTATTTGAATCAAATCATCCTCCGCTCATGACTGTGGCCCCCAGGAAAAAGCCCCCCGTCCCCCCACGATCCCCACGTTTCAATATACCTATATAAACCGTTCTTCGGCACTTTGAATGCCGGAGTGATAGATTAGATTTTATCAATTTCTGAAATGCTTTCAGTATTTCATAGACAAAATGGGGCCTTGAAGGTTTGTCGGTTAGGAGGGAGATTGACTACCCGATGTCGGTCTTTTCCAAGAATGATGGTTGGATCCAGGGGGTATGCATCAGATAGTTCGAATAATAGTTCGAATAAGAACTATACGGGATTTTATGTCGCGGGTGCAGTTGCATTGGTTGGAGTATCGATTTTATATCAAAGAAGAAGATCAAAAGTAGTTCCATCAAAGTCGAAGCCAAAGGCAAAGGGCAATTTTTCTCATACTCGTGAAGAAGTCGCTAGTCATAATAGTGCTGAATCGGCTTGGGTGATTATTGAAAATAACGTCTATGATGTGACCAAGTTTTTGGAGCAGCATCCGGGTGGTGCAAAGGCCATCTTGCGTAAAGCAGGTCAGGATGCAACTAAAGATTTCAATATGATTCATCCTTCGGAAACTTTGGCCGAATCGCATTTTGTACCCATTGGTACTGTTGAACCTTTGGAACCAACTGAAGATGATAGGTCACAAGTGGAATTGCCTAGTTTAGAATCAATGATGAAGGTTGATGATTTCATTGAGACAGCTCATATGGTCCTACCACCAGAGGGCTGGGCTTATTACTTTTCAGCAGCTGATGATCTTATAACCAAGATCCAAAATAATGAAATTTACAAGAAAGTCCTCTTGAGGCCTCGGGTATTTGTGGATTGTTCTGAAGTCAATACTGAAAGCTCAATTGCTGGTTATAATACCACTTTGCCGCTTTTTGTGTCACCGGCAGCCCAAGCCAAGCTGGCCCATCCCACGGGAGAAAGAGGAATTGCTGATGCTTGTGGTAAGGAAGGACTCATGCAGATGATCAGTAACAATTCTTCCATGTCATTCCGGGAAATCGTTACTGATCCAATTGACGAGGACCAGAAATTCATTTACCAATTGTATGTGCAGGATGATAGAACACTTTCCGAAGAACGTTTAAAACAAGTGGTGGCGACTGGAAGATGCCATGCGGTTGTTTTGACTCTTGATGCTCCTGTGGCTGGTAAACGTGAACTTGATGAGAAGCTCAAAGTTGAAGGCACCACGTTCGACCCTGAACACCCGTTCCATGAAGTGGGCAATATCGGCATTGGTCAACAAATGTTTGCTGGAACCGCATCTGATCTGATATGGACGGATTTGAAATGGCTACGAGATCAGCTTCCGGAGGAAATGCCTATTCTTTTAAAGGGAATTCAAACTTATGAAGATGCGGTTCTGGCCGCAAACGCATCTCCTAAAATCACGGGAATCATTCTCTCCAATCATGGTGGTCGAGCCGTGGATCAGTCTCAGCCATCACTGATGATTCTACAGGAAATACGCAAAAATAGCCCCGAGGTATTTGATAAAGTGGAAGTTTACGTTGACGGAGGCATCAAAAGGGGAACAGATGTGGTCAAGGCTCTCTGCTTGGGTGCCAAGCAGGTTGGAATCGGCCGTGCAGCTCTCTTTGGACTGGCTGGATATGGAGAACCTGGGGTTACAAGAACACTTCAAATCTTGAGAAGGGAAATCGAGCTGAATATGCGATTACTCGGAGTCAAGAGTGTGGAGGAATTGGGCCCACACCACCTCAATACAAAACAATTGGATGTCTTGATATACGATGGCAATGACATCAAAAAGTAATTGCATAATTTGTAACAATTAGAATCAATTTCAAAAATATATCATAACTGCTGATATTCTCAGTTGTGGCGATTTAGGGCTAAGCCCTAATTCGTGACTGGTTGAATTCACAACTCCCACCGCCCCACTCTAGTACAGACCGACTCACACACTCTTTCAACCACTGTCAAAGTCATTGATTATAGGAAAGAATATAAAAGGTATGATAATGAAACTTGTCTTTATGAACTGCGTTAGTGGATATCATCATGAATTTCTGGAGTTTGATAAATGGGAATAATGTATCTTCACGACATAAGATAAACTCGACGAATTGCAACCAGTAGCAGCACTAAAGAAACGAATGATTTCAAGCCTATAACGAATTATCCGATATTACAGGAGACTATCGAAGAGAAATACAGTCAAATCTATTATTGATTTCAAAAGGATTCATTGATATCTGTCTAATTTAGCAGTGATTGAAATTAAGAGAGAGATACTAACTAAATTGTTTTCACAGATGTCTAAATCAAAGAATCATACAAATCACAACCAAATCAAGAAGGCTCACCGAAACGGAATCAAGAAGCCCAAGACCTTCAAGTATCCATCAATGAAGGGAGTTGATCCTAAGTTTAAGAGAAACCAAAAGCATGCTATACATGGAACCATCAAGGCCTTGGCTGCTGCTCGTGCAGCCTCTGCTTAAAAAAAGGGAAAAAAGAACTTAATATTCTTTTTTTTTTTATAATGAAATGTATAAACAAATTCTATGAGATTTGAAAGTAATTTATTATTACTACTATCCTTAACTAACGTTACTGCAAATCTCCAATTATAAGCCGTAGTCAGCATATTTTTGGTGATAGAGTCTATGGAACACAAATTAAAGGTAGGGTAATATCGAATTAGTATGTGTTAGGTAAGCAGTTGGGAGAAAAGAAATGAAGAATTTTGAATTCATTTTCCAAATCACACACAAAATTGGGCATGACATTACAGTGGTGATATCAAAGAATGTGTTGTAATATTCTTAAAAATGATTTAATGGGAATTCTAATAATAATTCTATGCATTAGAGGGTTAAATCTATAATTATCCAAAGAATTGAACATGAATATAATATAATATTTCCATTTCTATCATAAGATTCACAATTGCCCCATATTATATTTTTTGACGTGGTGAAAGCCGCCCGCAGAGAGCTGGCGCCTGGCGGCAGTCCCTGACCTGGCCTCAAAAACACAAACATAAACTTCATACTACGCACGCACTTACCTTTCTTTCTTCATCATTCTTTCAAACCCATTGTGTGATCGATTGATTTGGTATCATAATTGGTTCTATTAATAATTCGATTGTTGTTTTTCATTCATCATTATTAAGGTGGATTAATCTTGTACTTTTTTGTTGCATTTCATTGAGTTCGCCTCCCCCCCTGTGACATGTCTACCAAGGAACTTGTAGATAGCTTCGACAAACTGGAGATTGGAAACGAATCAACTCCCGAAGATGGTACCACCGAGATCAGACGGGTTTATGTGGGAAATTTACCTTTCAGTGCCAATGATAAGGATATAAGGAACTTCTTCTCTGACTTCGAAGTGTAAGTAGTTGTTGTGAGCCGCCGTCCCCCCTCCATCCCCCCGCGTGAAGCTGTGCTACGGTTGAGGAACGTATGGTGTTGGGTGTAATTATCAAGAAATTAACATCAATTGATATTTTAGGCTTTCGGTTTTAATTCCAAAATTAAAGACGCCTTCCAAAAATGGCGGTTTTTTCTTACGAAAATTAGGTTACGCGTTTGCTGAGCTTACATCTAGAGAAGAAGCTGATCGTGCTGTTACGGAATTGGATGATAAAGTCCTTGATGAAAGAAAGGTATCAGTCAAGATTGCAAAGGCCCCGGAAAGAAAGCCCAGAAAGCCTAGATCGGTATGGATGATTATCCCAAATAATATACTATTGAGTGGTTATGTCTAACTTTATTATGTTTCACCTGTAGCCTAAGACTAGTGGAGACGAAGATACTACTTCTGGAAAAGATGAAGAAGATGGATCATCTAATAAGACGAAACCCAAGAAGAAGCAACCTGGCCGTCGCGGTGTTCGAGATGGCCCAGAATCCCCCGATACTGCATTTGTAGGAAACCTGCCCGCAGATGCCACTTCTGAAAAGGTAATGAAGGTGTCTGCAAATAGATGCAAGTTTGCATGTGAGATCTAACATACGATTATTTTAGGTGTTGGAATTCTTTGCTGAGCTTTCTCCATCTGAAGCCAATGTCTTTACCAAGAGCGCCCGACGTCTACGTATCAAGAAGGAATTGGTGTTCCGTCCAAAGCACGCCGTGGCGTTTGTGAAATTCGCGGATGCTGATACAAGAGCCCAAGCCATTGAGAAATTCCACGGCAAAACCTTTGGCGAGAATGAAATTACCGTTAAGATTGCATTGGAACTCGCTGAACCCAATGAGAAGCCTGAAACCACTGAAAAGCCTGAAACCACTGAAAAGCCTGAAACATCTGAACCCCCCAAACCTGCTGAAACTATTGAGGATGCCGAGACTGAGGAACCATCCCCATCAAAGGATGAAGAAGCCTCAAATGAAGTTGCTCCAGCTGAGGAAGAGTAGTTTGATCCGTTCTCTCTGAACACGTGCCCACCCCCTCGAAGTATAATATTTTTTCAAGTTTCTTTGCTGTTATAAACATCTAGCCATAGTAATAATATTTATATCACCCCATTTTATGATAACCTCCGTTTCCGGGGCTGATCCTAAGAGATAACGATTAGATTGATAAGGGCTTTGATATAAAAGCCCTAATTAGAAATTCTCAAAAGCGTGACTGCGTTTCTTCGCATAAATGCAACACCGTTTTGGTGGGAGTTACCGGATTGGGGAACGGCGCACTCAGCAAATTTCCAACTCACAACCCAAAACACACTCTTCCTTCACATTTCAACAACATCTGAACTTTGAACAATGGGTAAGTGGGGAACTTGTTGTGAAAAGCAATGTAAAGAGTCTAACATTTGTAGGACGCGTTATCCGTAATCAAAGAAAGGGTGCTGGTTCCATCTTCACCTCGCACACCCGTCTCCGAAAGGGTGCTGCTAAGCTGAGAACTCTCGATTATGCTGAGCGACATGGATATATCCGAGGAGTTGTTAAGCAAATCATTCACGACCCCGGTAGAGGTGCGCCTTTGGCCAAGGTTGTCTTCAGAGACCCTTATAAGTACAAGCTCCGTGAAGAGACTTTCATTGCCAATGAAGGTCTTTACACTGGACAATTTATCTATGCCGGTAAGAAGGCTTCGTTGAATGTGGGTAACATTCTGCCTCTTGGATCCGTCCCAGAAGGTACCATTCTTTCCAACGTCGAAGAGAAGGTTGGTGACCGTGGTGCTCTTGGCCGAACTTCTGGTAACTATGTTATCGTCATTGGTCACAACCCTGATGAGGGAAAGACCCGTCTAAAGCTGCCCAGTGGTGCCAAGAAGGTCGTGTCTTCTTCTGCCCGTGGTGTCGTCGGTGTTGTTGCCGGTGGTGGTCGTATCGATAAGCCTTTGCTTAAGGCTGGTAATGCATTCCACAAGTACAAGGTCAAGAGAAACTCATGGCCCAAGACTCGTGGTGTTGCCATGAACCCCGTCGACCATCCCCACGGAGGTGGTAACCATCAGCACATTGGTAAGGCATCCACTATCAGCAGGGGTGCTGTTGCCGGTCAAAAGGCCGGTCTCATTGCTGCCAGAAGAACTGGTCTGCTCAGAGGTACTCAAAAGACCAAGGATTAAATGCAACCAAATAGCAAAAATAATCTTAAAATTATATATGACTGTAATATGTGTATCTATTCTTCCGTTCTACTAATCGTCATAAGGAAGAAACAAATCTCCAGCTGATCTTCGGCCAAAAGCCCGTCGGATAGGGTCTGATATGACCGGTGTGGCCCATAGAATTACCGAGAACAAGACACCATAGAATACTGCCAAGGCAATGAAAGGTGCTCCAGCCCAGATGTCAGACAAATATCCCCCAAGCTTGGTGATTATTAGAATACCAGCCCCACCAAATAAAGAGTAGACACCAGCAATCGATCCACTATATGATTTCTTCGTGTCGGTACACAAAGACATGGAAGATATAATGACCCCAATCTGGCCTGCTCCTAAGAAACCTGCCATGACAAACGCAGCCGGCTCCTTAGGGCTCTTAATCACCCCGAATCCAACGCTTCCTATGAACCCAAGGATAGACGACGCTAGTAGGACACGATTACGGCCCCAAGCATCAGATAAATAACCCCATATTGGGGCAAGAAGAAGTGCAGACAGATTGGCGATTCCACTTAGAATAGCTGCAAGTATATAAGCATCATGGCAGCCTTCCTTTATCCTGGAGGCAGGATCATGTATATTGACCTCACACTTATTTTGCCTGTAGAACCAAGTATTCACAAATAAGGGGATGAAAAGCGAGACGACAATAGTAGCAGATCTAGCCACAAACCCTCCCACATATGCTAGTGCTATCTTGCGGTCTTTGCTGGCACTAAACCCCAGTTTGAGTAGATCCAGATATGGTATAGAAGTACCATTCTCGACATTGAGAGCAGCTTCATCGAATATCGTTCCTCCTCTTAGCCAAATCTTCAGACCTCGGGTTTGGTCTTTTCTAAGACCAAAGAATATTATAATTGTTACAAGAAACGCCAATCCTCCCACGATATAATAGGATTTCCGCAGACCACCTGCACTATCGGTATGATGACGGTCCAGCTGAATAGGCATTGGCAATAATACAGTGACTGCTAGCACTGCACCAAGACCCGTAGCAATGCCCACCAACCCGGCCAATTTGCCATTTTGACGCTCTCCCAGTTCATGTTCCGGTTCCAGAAAAGGAGCATCATCCTCATAGTTTTCATTAAGATGGATTTGGCCTTGTCTTGACCCAAATGGGAGCCGAAACCTTATGGTAGAGATTTCAGACAGAATGGCAGTGATCATTGCTGTCGAGGCCGAAGCACCGACTGAAAACAGGATTCGTAGCACTAACAAGTCCGGATAAACGGATTTTCCAGTTGTATATATCATGAGAGAAACACCAATGATCACCAATCCAACCGTTGCAACCTAATATGTCAATAAATCAATTGCATATATCAGAGGATAATACCATACCGGCCTGGTTCCAATCTTATCACTCAAAGCACCCCATAAAGGACATAATATGATTCCAACCAATTCATCTGCAAATGCCAATGATCCTACTTTATCCCCCTACAAATCCAATCCATTAGCCTTCTATCCAAAAGTCATTGATTCATCCTCATACAATATTATCAGTAACGCCAAGTATTTCCGTCAGAACAAACGGCTGAGTGCTATTCAAAAATACAAGAAATGAAATACTACTAAGGCAAAGCCCCAAATAAGAAAGAGTATTCCAAATGGAAAACTCACCTCCTCCGGCCATTAAAACATTCGCCCTTCAACTATCTCTAATACCTTCGAAGGTTCAATTAAGGAACTCCGCGGATAATCATCTTCTCCACAGTTTAAACCCAAGCGGAATGCCGCGGATCTGATAACATTTACCTAGCAACGGTTGCTAGGTTACCAAATTTTGTTTACTCCACCGCGTTTTCCACTATCAAAACAACTTGATAGACGCGACGACATGAAGGTTGAAGAGCTTATTATTGATGGGTTCAAATCGTATGCTACCAGGACGGTGATATCTGGTTGGGATGGTTCATTCAATTGTATTACGGGATTGAATGGATCTGGGAAGTCCAATATTTTGGACGCCATCTGTTTTGTGCTTGGAATCACCACAATGAGTACTGTTCGAGCACAAAGTTTACAGGATTTGATTTATAAAAGAGGTCAGGCGGGGGTGACCAAGGCCAGTGTGACTATTGTGTTTGATAATAGTAGTAAGGAGGATAGTCCTATTGGGTTTGAAGATCAGGCTCAAATCAGTGTGACGCGTCAAATATTACTTGGAGGTACAAGCAAGTTTCTTATAAATGGTCATCGTGCACAACAGCAGAGTGTTCAACAACTGTTCCAATCGGTTCAACTTAATATCAATAATCCCAATTTCCTCATTATGCAGGGTAAAATCACAAAAGTGTTAAATATGAAACCGGCAGAAACACTTGCTTTGATAGAAGAGGCGGCAGGAACACGAATGTTTGAAGAACGGCGTGAAAAAGCACTCAAAACAATGGCCAAAAAGGAAAAAAAGGTCGAGGAAATCCTCACGCTGCTCAATGAGGAAATCGAACCAAAACTAGAGAATCTCCGTACCGAGAAAAGAACGTTCTTGGAATTCCAACAAACTCAGTCCAGCTTAGAACGTTTGGAAAAACTGGTGGTCGCTCACGATTACGTCAAATATACCGATGCAGCCAAATCACAAACTGAACGACTTGAAACGGAAAAAACACGCTACACAGAGATGCAGGCCAACGTTGACAAAACCAACTCCGAAATCGAACTCCTTGAGGAAGAAATAACCTACTTGAAGAAGAAAAGGGAGGATCAGGTTCATAAAGGTGGCAAGTTCCAGGCCCTCTCCAAAGAAGTCAGTGGTCATGAGCAGGAATTGGCCCGGATCGGCACTACGCTGGAGTTGAAAAATTCAAATACTAATGACGAGAAGAATCGGAAAGTGGCCCTAGTCGCCAGCATCGAGAAGCTTCAAAAGCAATACGAGCTTCAACAAAAGTCTTTCGCAACCGTGAAAAATAATTTCGAAACCTCCAAGACTCAGTATGAGAATCTCGTGGAACAGGTCGCCAAGAACGAAGAACTTCTGCAGTCGCTTCAGACTGGTGTGTCTTCAAAGGCCGGTCAGCAAAGTGGCTATACAAATCAGTTAGAGGAAGCCGAGGCAAGGGTTAGTAAAGCCAATACAGAGGCTGCTCAATCAAAGATTCGTCTTGAACATGTCCAGAAGCTTATATCGGACGATTCCCCCAAGATTCAGAAGGCGCAGCATGAAATCAATGGGCTTACGAAAGAGCTTTCCGTCAAGGAGAGTCGTGTTCAGGACCTGAAACGGCAGCTTGAAAAAGCTGGGTGGGAGCCCGGTAAGCTTGATCGACTCAAGACAGAGGAATATGAGCTGTCCGAAAAGGTGCGTAATCTCAACAATGAAATTGACGGAATGAGGCGAAAGGTGACAAATATGGACTTTAACTACTCAAGTCCATCGCCATCGTTCAGTTCCTCCAGCGTCAAGGGCCTTGTTGCTCAGCTCTTCACGGTCGATAAGAAGAAACACGATAAAGCAATAGCTTTGGAGGTGTGTGCTGGAGGTCGGCTGTTCAATGTTGTGGTAGACACCGATATAACTGCCACACAGTTACTTCAGAAAGGTCAGCTCAAGCGACGGGTCACTATACTTCCTCTCAACAAGATAGCGGCATCACGGTTATCTGCTGAAAGATTGGGTGCCGCACAAGCACTGGCGCCTGGGAAAGTTGATCTGGCTCTAGATCTGATCGGCTATGAACGGGAGATTTTAGCAGCCATGGAATATGTGTTTGGGTCGACCCTGATATGTGCAGATGCTGATTCGGCCAAACTCGTCACATTTGATCCCAATGTGCGTACCAAATCGGTTACTCTTGAGGGAGACGTTTATGACCCACAGGGCACGTTGTCCGGTGGCAGCAGACAGAATGGTTCGGGTGGGTTGCTATTGTCCATCCAAAGTTACAATGATCTGTCAAGGACGCTTAAAGAAACCCAACGTGCTCTTGATGATTTCCGACATCAGATCAAGATTGAAAATGCCCTAATGGACAAGTTCAAGGATTTGAAGACCGAAATGGAGCTAAAGGGACATGAAGCGCAACTGATACGCCAGGCGACCGAGACGGGTCCCGATGCGGCAATTTTGACCAAGCATCAGGAGCGACTTAAAGAGAGCGAGAGCTTGAAGGAGCAGATTGTCAGTAACGAGGCCATAGTCAAGGAGGGTACGGCTGAGCTGCAGCGAATACGGAAGGATATGGATGAGTTTAAGAGAAACAAGGGAGGAAAGTTGGAGCAACTATCGCAGACAATCCAGAAGCTGAAGGATTCGGTTGTTGAAGCCAATGTGCGGGTTGAAAGTTCACAGACAGTGTACCAGAATGCGCAGGTGGAAGCCGAGCAGGCAGGCAGTGATTTGAGCAGCGCACGAGATCAGTTAGAGGAGATCGACCAGAGTCTCGAGGAGATTGGAGCTAGTCTGCAGACGGTGAGGCAAGAATATGAGAAGCGGCAGCGGCTTTTGGTGGAGGCCCAGGACCGGTTGGATAACGAGCGATCTGAGCTTGTTGGGCTTGATGATGAGTTGAGTGCGGTTGAGAGCACGTTAGTGGCCAAGAAGAAGGTTGTGACTGAGTTTGGGTTGGAGATGCAGAAGTTGAATCATGAGTTGGACAGGCTTGCGAAGGATTCCGGGTCTGTGGATGGACATTTGAAGCGGTTACAGCAAGAGCATGATTGGATCAAGGACCAGGCGCAGAACTTTGGAAGGTCAGGGACTGCGTTTGATTTCAAGGCAGTCAATATAGGCGAGAGTCGCGCCAACTTGGCCAAGTTACGAGAGCGGATCAAGGGAATGAAGAAGGCGGTGAATTCCAAGGTGATGAACATGATTGAGAGTGTTGAGAAGAAGGAATTATCATTAAAGGGTATGATCAAGACGATCGAGAAGGACAAGAAGAAGATCGAGGAGACCATCATTTCGTTGGATGATTACAAGCGTACGGCGTTGATCAAGACTTGGAAGACGGTTTCTGAGGATTTCGGGACGATTTTCTCGGACCTATTACCAGGCAGTTTTGCCAAGTTAGTTGCATCGGAGAATAAAGATATTACTGAAGGATTGGAGGTCAAAGTCTCATTGGGCAACGTATGGAAAGAAGGATTAGCAGAGTTGAGTGGAGGACAACGATCATTGATAGCGTTATCATTAATTCTGGCGTTATTACAATTCAAACCTGCACCCATGTATATCTTAGACGAGGTGGACGCGGCGTTGGATCTACATCATACTCAAAACATCGGCCATATCATCAAAACACGCTTTAAAGGCTCACAATTCATAGTGGTGAGTCTAAAAGAAGGTATGTTTACCAATGCCAATCGAGTATTCCGAGCTAGATTCCAAGAAGGAACCTCCACAGTTAGTGTAATATAACTTCCTAATTAAAACAATAATATCTTTATTTATTTTATTTTTCCAATCGATGCTATCTGAGGCGCGCCGATCGACAGATACGCGAAGTAGCGCCGCTTCCGCCGAAAACGTCCACCGTCGGAAATCATCTTTTACAGTGAGAAGACCGTGATAAAAGGTGATTCCAGGACGATTTTAATGAGGTTTTTTTACGATTGAATTAAGAATGATTTTATTGGTTTAAAAAGATAAAGATTTTGAAGAATTTGAGGTTTCTATTTGTATAATAATCATCATGACTCACTATGATCCCTGCTCCGGTGCCGTGCGACGTTACTGCACGGCTTCAACTGTTAATGTCACTCGGCACGTAAAATCAACAGGAAAGAAAAAACATTTCCTTTCAACTTATCTTTATCTTTTTTTTTACTTCCGTATAGTCAACATCCATTCTATTCATATATATCTATATATCCACACTCATTATAACAAAGAGAGTGGGAGTTATTCTTCTGTTGATAAAAAAAAAAATTGGGGGGTTATCTGAAAGCTTTCAAATAGAAGTTTGACGACAAACGGTTTGGAGAAAGAGAGAGACTCTTTTTGGTCCTTGTAGAATTTGAAGAGGATTCGAATAATAATTTGGACGACCATGTATAAGAATCATACCGACTTTGGAAGTTGTACAGGACCTATATGGTCTATTGATGATGTTACTCCATGTTTCAGACATTTGTAAGTTATATCAATAGTTTGTGAAGTTCGGATTGACTGATTGACTGATTGTTTTTATAGATATGTTCAAGCGATTCCTATTGTATTGACTGGAGTTGTTTCTGCTACGGTCTTAAGCACCAAAGTTTTACCCCGAGTTAAACGATGGTTCACTTCCAAGTTGAAGAATCATGATCCAAGTTATCGACCTTTATTGGCGAATTCTTCGGGTCAAGATGATGATGATAATGAAGATAGCGATTCATATTCTGATCAAGATAATCAGGATTATATCAGACGTAATCAAGCATATGGATCCATGCTCGATGATTCAACAGGAGATGAGCACCTAACTTTGAAAAATGGAAAGTCTCAAGTAGTGATCATTACTATTCTAAGATCAAACGCAGAACGATTGAGAGTGGCTTTGGAAGCGATTTTGGTGGCTGCTCAACTGGCTCTTTCCATATCCGCATTGATTCTTCCTGGGATCTCCGGTGAATGGAGTGACGATTCAAGTTCCGTACCACTCATTTTCGTGGTGTTCTGGGCTTATGCATTTGCCCTGGTGGCTTTCAGATTGGCATTTGTTAGAGCCACTAAAAGCCCTATTGTAGGACTTTGGTCCCATTCGACCTGGTTGTATACCATGTCCTTCATATTTGAGGTCATCCCCGTTAGATCTGCACTGTTGAGACCCTACTCCTCGGCCTCTCAGCATTTCTATATCGCCCAGTTTGCCCTCACCTCGGCTCTGGTGTTCCTTAATTACACCGCAACGTTCGGCGATAAGCCCGCTAGACTCTACATTACCGGAAATACCCAGCCTTCTCTCGAACCCGTTGCAAGCATCTTCTCGCTCATCACATACTCCTGGGTCGATCCCCTGGTATGGAAGGGCTACTGGCAAACCTTGAACCTCGACGATATCTGGGATTTGCGTGAGGATGACCACGCTCATCAGATTTTGAGAAACTTTAGAACCATCAAAAGGAGCGCCGGGTTTGCTTGGAGATTGTGCCTTGCTTTCAAAACTGAGCTTATCATCTCTTCATCCTGGGCTACTCTTCACTCTTTCACCATTTTCGGTCCTGCTCTGATCTTGAAGAAGATTCTTGAATACGTTGAGGATCCCGTCTCCACTCCACGAAATATGGCCTGGCTTTACGTGTTTGGCATTTTCTTCTGCACTATCATCGACAATATCGGATTTGCTCAGGCCCTGTATATTGGTCGCCGTGTTTGTATTCGAATGAGAGCAATTATCATTGGCGAGGTGTATGCTAAGGCTCTGAGACGAAAGGCTGTTGCTGGTGTCGAAGGCTCCTTAAGCAGAAAGAAGGAGAAAAAGGATGATAAAAAAGGCACGGAATCTGATGCCGAATCTCCCGAAGGTGAAGAAGATGCAAAGAAGAAGGAAGAGGAACCCGGTCAGGCTAATCTTGGAGCTATCATTAACTTGATGGCTGTTGATGCGTTCAAGGTGTCTGAAATTTGTGCTTACCTTCACTACATGGTTTCCTCCGTTTTGACAATCGTTTTGTGTATGTTTTTCCTCTACACTATCCTAAGCTGGAGTGCCTTTGTTGGTGCATTGGGAATGATTGTGATCATGCCTCTGAACTATTGGTTTGCCCAACGATTTGGAAGGCTTCAGGATGAACTGATGTCAATAAGTGATCGAAGAATCGAAAAGACGAATGAATTGCTTCAGAGTATTCGGATCATTAAATACTTTGCTTGGGAAGAAAAATTCGCTGAGGGTGTTCTCAAGATTAGAGGTGAAGAGCTCAAGGTTTTGAGGACCAGATATATGCTCTGGGCATTCGCAGCAGTGATTTGGTTCTTGACTCCTTTGGTCATCACTGTGGCTTCTTTTTTCAGCTATACCTTCTTGCAGGGCTATGTTCTTACCACACCCGTCGCATTCACTGCTCTGGCTCTTTTCAATATCTTGCGATTCCCCATGGATCAATTGTCCGATATGATGAGTAATATCATCCAGTCCAAGGTTTCGCTGGATCGAGTTGAGAAGTTCTTGAACGAAAATGAAACAGACAAGTACAACCAGCTGAATCCCGAGCAAGCAAGAGGTCCAAACTCGCCTTACATAGGCTTCGAGAAAGCCTCGTTTTCGTGGACTGCTTCCAAGCCTGCTCTATTTGACGAGTCTGCTGCGGATGCTCCTGCTTCTAATGCCTCCAAGGAAGACTTCAAGTTGCGTGACATCGACATCAAGTTTGTGACTGGAGAGCTCAACGTCATTATTGGCCCAACCGGTTCCGGCAAGACCTCTTTGTTGATGGCGCTATTGGGCGAGATGGAGTTGGACCAAGGTCGTGTCTTTTTACCTGGTGCTCAGAGCCGTGAAGAAGTCAAGCCTGACCCAAACACTGGATTATGTGAGACGGTTGCATATTGTGCCCAGCAGGCCTGGTTGTTGAATGACACTCTTAAGAACAATATCTTGTTTGCCAGTGACTTTGACGAGGACCGATACAACGCAGTTATAGAGGCTTGTGCCTTGACTCGTGATCTGGAGATCCTGGACGACGGTGATGAGACTGAGGTTGGTGAGAAGGGTATCACCTTGTCTGGAGGTCAGAAGCAGCGTATTTCACTGGCTAGAGCCATGTACTCTAGGTCAAGACATTTGATTCTGGATGACTGCTTGAGTGCGGTTGATTCTCACACTGCCTTGCACATTTACGAGCAGTGCTTGACTGGTGCCATCACCGAGAACAGGACTATTATTCTGGTTTCTCACAACGTTGCTCTGACCATCACGCAAGCCGCTCATGTTATTGTCATGGAGAACGGTCGTATCAAGGCTCAGGGTTCTCCTGTTGAACTGTCTAGCAGTGGAGCTCTTGGCGAAGATGAACTTATCAAGGCTAGTGCATCTGCCAGTGCGTCTGCTTCTGCTACTAGGGTCGGGTCGACTGTTGACCTGAGCGAAGGAGGTCTTCCAAAGAACAAGTCTATTGGGAAGGATTTGACTAAGCTTCTTGCTCGCAAGGCAATGGCTAACAATGCAAAGGGCAATAACAACGATTCTTCATCAAGTGATGAGTCCGCAACTGAGACTGTGAAACCTAAGCAAAAATTGATAAAAGAGGAGGAGCGATCTGCTGGTTACGTTAGCAAGGAGGTCTATATGTCCTATCTGAAAGCCTTGGGTGGTTTCAGCTTTTGGTTTACGATGATCTTCTTGATGTGTTTGCAGCCTGCCGTCAATATTCTTCAGTCATGGTGGATCAGGGAATGGACTGTGAAAGGTCTTGGTGGATATGTTTCTGCTATGCGCGTCCATGCAGGCGATAGTATTGCTGGAAAGGTGACTATAACTGTATTCACCTTTGTTAGTTCTGTGATGGCCGAAGAGGAAGGGACTGAAAAGCCGAATCATAGCACGGGATATTACTTGACTATTTATGCCTTGATCGGAGTTCTCTACATGGTCGTTGCTACTTTAAAGGAGATTGTCATGTTTCTGGGGAGTGTCCGGGCTTCTAAAACTCTGTTTGAAGACCTGTTGAACTCTATTCTCAGAGCTAAGATCAGATTTTTCGACTCAACTCCAATTGGCCGAATTATGAACAGATTTTCGAAGGATATGGAAGGTGTTGATCAGGAATTGGCCCCTTTCATTGTTGGTACAACATACTTCATTCTTGCTGGTATCACCACCACTGTTCTGATTGCGGTTATTACACCTGGATTTTTGGTTCCCGGTACTGTTATCTTTGGAATTTACGCAGCTATTGGAATTCTTTATCTGACCACTTCGCGAGAACTCAAGAGATTGGACTCTGTCTCCAAGTCTCCAATCTATCAGCATTTTGGTGAGACTTTGGTCGGAGTTTCCACTATCCGTGCATATGGTGACGAAAAGCGGTTTATTCGCGAGAACCTTAAGAGAGTTGATACCAACAACAGGCCATTTTTCTATTTGTGGGTCTGCAATCGTTGGTTGTCTCTGCGAATCGATTCCACTGCGGCTTTGTTTTCATTCTGTGCAGCTGCTTTTGTTATTATGAGGTCTGGTACAATTGATGCGGGTTTGGCAGGATTATCTCTTTCCTACGCTTTGACTTTCAACGACAACGTGCTGTGGCTTGTGCGAATCTATGCCATGCTTGAGATGAATCTGAACTCCGTTGAGCGTATTCAGGAATATATGAATGTTGACAAAGAGGCCGACGCTATTATTCCCGACAGCAGGCCTCCAGTTGACTGGCCAACTCAGGGAGAAATCGAGTTCAAGGACTTGTCTCTCAGATATGCTCCTGAACTGCCGACAGTCATCAAGAATGTTTCGTTCAAGGTCAAGGGATGTAACAAAGTTGGTATCGTTGGGCGAACAGGCGCAGGAAAATCAACAATCATTACGGCGCTCTTCAGGTTCTTGGAAGCTGAGACTGGAAGCATTATTATTGATGGTCTTGATATCTCAACAATCGGTTTGAGAGATCTTCGACAGTCCCTGGCAATCATTCCTCAGGATCCTACTCTCTTTACGGGTACCATCAGATCTAACTTGGATCCCTTTGACCAGTACACTGACCGTCCCATTTTCGAAGCTCTTCGTCGAGTTCATTTGATCCCGCGTATCCCGGAGCCTGGTGAGGTGATTGAGGTACAAGAAGGGGAGAATTCCAATAAGTTCTTGGATCTCAGCTCGAAGGTTTCAGAGGGAGGAAACAATTTATCACAAGGTCAGCGACAACTCATGTGTCTTGCCAGATCTCTGCTCAAAGCTCCTAAAATCTTGCTGTTGGATGAAGCAACTGCGTCTATTGATTACGAAACAGATGCCAAGATCCAGAAGACCATTAGAGAAGAATTCTCGGATAGTACTATCTTGACTATTGCACACAGAATTCGGTCGATTATTGATTATGACGCAATTTTGGTGATGGATGCTGGTGAGGCGGTGGAATATGACCATCCGCATGTGTTGGTCCAAAAGCAGGATTCTATCTTTAGGGATATGTGTAGCAAGAGCGGTGAGATCGATAGTCTGCTTCCTCTTGCTGAAGAAGCATATAAGAAAGGCGGATTCTAAAGTCAAACTATTCCCTTCGTTTCTCTATCTCATGTGTGTATTATGTAATTCTTTTTGTTTGCATTATTAAATTAGATCATAAATTTTCACTTAAATCAAAAAATATGGCTACACGACTTCACTCTTTCATCTCTACATCGTGTTCCTGATTTTGCTGCTCTCCGTCGTCTTCAAACAAGTCCTGTACCTGGTCATTGTCTGTCCTGGCACTCGTTGCATTACTCTTTCGCGACTTAGAAACAGGCAAAAGGCCAGAAGAAAAGCTGGAATCCGGGTTGGTCAGGGGGTTCACAGACCTCTTGAACAGTTGAATATATCGAGGCGACATGTGGGTAAGGTTGCCGACTAATCTCTCAGCATACGTAGATGGAACGATATCACACAGGGATGCGAGGTTAATTTTCGAAGCAAGCTCACAGAGCATGAAATCTGTTTCAAGTACCCGCTCTTCGACGGCTTTTACTTCCATGTCCTCCAACACGACAATCTGAATATCCTCGTCGTCCGAAATATTATCACCAATCACTTCGGTGTCAACCAGATTACCCAGAATACTCACTCCTGTCTCATCCGCATATTTCTGCTCAAGTACCAGATAATTCCACATTATACGCTGACGAGAATCCACCGTAAGAGTATCCCTTACTTTGTCCATAACTGCTTGGCCATACCGGCTTAACGAATTATGCCTCGTTGTAACTTTGAAAACCACTAGAATTTCCAGGAGCACAATACTCAGAAAAACCTGATTCCCTCCACCGAGTGCAAAGAATGGCGAAGACGCGAATATGTCAAACTGTTCAACAATCGCGTCCAGCAGTAATGCATCGGCATCGACAGTGGCCTCTACATATGGAATGTCTGCTTGGACAAAATGCCCCAATTTCCAAATCACATAAGACCGAAGCACAACAACTGCTTTCAGTAGGAACTCAATAGCCTGTGGTCCCATGTCCTTACGATTGAGACTAATAGATTCCAGTAAAGCTTCACCAACACCCCGTGTCGTGCCGTCAAGCGGTGCTTCAATAAAACCTCGAATATCGATGAATTTGGATAGTCGCTCTATCTTACCGAGCATCAACGAAATGCGAGATTTCTGATTGGTGATGTCGGGCAGAGTCTTAATGACTTCCGAAGTGATTATCTCATATTGCTCCAGTAGTTCGCGTTGGACATGACTGGAAAATGCTTCAGTACGCAGCGCTACTTCGAATATTGCTGCACATTGGTCAAGGAGTGAGCGATCCGACTGCTCAATGAATTGCTTGACAACACTCTCCATAATCGGACCATGATCTCGCTCGCGGCGATATTTCCGATAGACATCGAGGTCCACCAGCGTATATAACCGCAAGACCTTAGTGACCGCATCCACAGAATAAATGTAATATTGGAGCAGTTTCGGAAAATGTTCAATAATACGATTTTGAATCGAGTCTTGTGCCGCCTCAATGTCACCCGCGCTGGCAGGTTGCTTCCTCTTCTTTTTGCGGCTGTCGGACTCATCTCCGAGAAGAGCAACCAACATACCGTAGAGCGCGTCTAGAAGCATGAGCTTTTGTTGTTCGTCGAGACTATGCGCTTTTACGTATTCATCCCTGTCTCTATCAGTAGCGTCGGCTTCAAGAGATGAGAAGTCGAATAGCAATTGCCTGACGATGGATTCCCAATCAAGCTCCTGTGAACCTTGTTTCCAAGCCCAGAGAATGGAGGCTCCGGCAGAGCTTTCTCTTGTCAGCGAAACTGGCAGAAACCACAGTGGTAAAGCTAAGTCATTCGTATTCGTATTTGCGCTAACAGACGAAGACACTTTGGATAGCAATTGAGCAATTGCTTTGTGTTGAATCCAATCTTCTTCGAGGTCTGGAAAGATCTCCATGTATTCCTTTTTTTGATCTTCGTCAAACTGCAGCGATTGTTCTTCAACGAGCTGCATCGCTCTTGTCTCGAAGAATTCTGCAGCAACCTGTCTCACCTTAACATCAGAATCCAAAATCAGAGCGCAAACTTCAAGCGATTGTTCTTCTGTCAAGAACTCTAGGGCAGAAATACGTTTCAGAAGCTGGACTGCTTTTCTTCGGATAGTCTCTTGGACGTCTGAAGTGGCGATTTCCACCACTCGTTTTTTGATTTTTTCCGTGAAGGTTCTATACGTAGCTTCATATTCTTCGCGCGAGTAAATCTTGATAAGGCTGCTGAGAGCTTCATGCCGAATTGGTCCATGGGGGTCTGAAAGAGAACTTTCAAAGTATCGAAGATAGCTGAGAGATAGATAAGTATCAGGAAGCAGCTCCATCCAATCATATAAAGACTTTATGCATTCCAGTCTAATAGTAGGATCAACGTCGCGCCGTCGGTTCAAGAACACCGTGACATAAATATCTTTGATAGAGGCAGCGAGGGTCCGAGATCTTGTTCTCATTGCTTCGATTTTCTCATGGACTTGTTTCGATTTTTTCTTTGCTTTGTCTGATCGGGCGATAGAGTCTTCTATATTGGCGCGCAGGTCACTCAAAGCAGTCATGATGGTTAGCATTATTACAGTAGACGTATGTCTAAAATTTCGCAGTTTGGAGCTTGTTAAACCGGTTATCCATATTCTTAAAATTTCGAGGAATTCTGGCGAGTCATGATCCAAAAGACCCCGATTACTGGCGACTGAAATAAGATGTGTGAAGAAACTCACGAGGCCTTCACGAAATCTCCTGAACTCATCGAGTTTCCCAGTAATTGGGTAATATAAAGGAGCTCGACTTCTGAGACGAACTTCAATTTGGGAAAGTGTTTCTGTAGCAGAAGAAATATCTTCAATCTCGTGTTTTTCAACTGGTATTTCACAACCACAGCTTTTCAGAACAAAATTAACAAGATTGGTCATTGCTTGATCGGCATCCTTGGCATAAGCATTAAACCATTGAGCTGCTGTTTCATTCTTTGCAACATCTGAATCCAACACTTCATCTGTATATAACGTTAGTTACGTCGCGTCATACCTCCACTTAGAAAAAAGAACTAAACTCATACCAAATAATGGACTATGAATTTCCGAAATCGGTCCTAAATCATCATTATCATCCTGGTTTATAGGCTTATTGCTCTTATTATTCTTTGATGGCCGAGATCGGGTATTTGTCGAACGTCGACTTTCGTCACTTTCATTCTCCTCGGGTTCTACCAAAACATTTTGCCTTAGCATTGACTCAACAAATGGATAAGAACAAATCACACTTTACCTTCAGTATTAACAACAGGTCTATGTTTTATTCGAGTAGATCTTCGTACAAAATGGGATTCTGTCATTGCGATGCAGGTCAGACGGGCGTCTAATCTCCTCAAACTTTAAGATGGTTAATTCAACAAAAACGCGTTTTTGGGACAAAATGTCAATATAAACGGCGGCGCGTCCATCAACAAGCCTTTAATTACTGATTTAAAGTGTCGATCACAGTCGATTAAAACAATTTACAAAGCATTATAGGAATATATCTAAGAATAAATATTTGAAACGATGGTCTTATTTTAGGTCTTGTCAATTCCTATCCGTTGTCCTCTTTCTTCAGCCGTACTTGTTGAAGAATGAACGTAGAATTCCGATGAAGTTACTGCTGGATCTTTATCAGGAACATTTTCATCGTGTTTTTGTTGTTGTTTCGACTTTTTATCATCATATGCAAGTATATCTTCAGTTGTTAATTTGATTGCAGTTGGTGGTCGTCGTAACATTTTATACCGATTGATAATGATAATAAACCAAAGGTTTGTTTAATCTTCTTGGTTTCTCTCTCAATGAAATGAGAATTGAAAGTGGTAGATTTTCATTTCTTACTTCAAGTTACCCTTAAATTGGAGTAAGTTGGGTAGTTGGGAAGAAAGCATGGAGATTTTGAACATTCCAAACCTCACCAAAATCATCTTCAAGAGCTATAGAAGAAATATTAATGTCATTTAACACTATTAATTTTGATTTTTATATGAAAATATGATTCTAATTCTATAAAATAGATATAAATATAATAACTGAATATATTTTAAGGATCTTATAGATTATTTTAAGATAAATACATGTTATTTTAATATTACGTTGCAAGTATGTTTGTACCCAACCATATTTGAACGTCTGTTCATTACAAGCGATTTGCCATCACAGACTTTGAAGCATTCAATAATAACCTCTGCTCAATATTGAATAGTTGAGTATTGGGCGGAACCCATTCTTTCTATATATTTTTATTGGGTTTATTATATTTATTTCTGATAATAAACAGGAAGCAGAAGGATTTGTGGTTTTTCTGACGGTCTTATAAAGATCTGATCTAAGAAGAAATCATTATTTTAAATGTCAAGTGTTATGGCCGACAACGATGATGGATTGGAGCAGGAAAGTTGTCGGATCTGTCGTGGAGAAGGTACAGAGGAAGAACCATTATATTATCCATGTAAATGTAGTGGGAGTATAAAATATGTGCATCAAGAATGGTAAGTGTGGATTGATACCGATTTATGGCGTTTTTGCTGGCCTGTTTCATTAATGAAATAGTTTGTTTGAATGGTTAAAACACTCGAAAAAGTCGGCCGTTTGTGAATTATGTGATACTCCATATCGACTGACTAAACGTATGTATTCAAATTTTTATCTGGATTGGGTTAAGTGAACTGGACTGTTGAACTGAAACTAATTGATAAATGGTTTAGTATATGCTCCGGATATGCCATCTCATGTCCCGACTCTTATTTTCCTTCGTAAGGCTATAATGGATATTGCCGATGCATTGATATTAGGCGCTCGAGTATCCTTGGTGGTGTCTTTATGGTTAATATGGCTGCCATTCATGTCCTCTCATACTGTACGAACTCTCACTACTATAGCTGAGAGCTTTCCTTACAATATGGGGAATCTAATATTTAGCCCCAGCAAAAAGGCGTTTATGCTTCTCAACGACCAAAGAAAATCAAGCATAATATCGCTTCCTAAAGCGATTGATGATCTCATCACATATAATTTATTAAAGAACGTTATAGCCGACGTCCTGGAAGGTCTTGTTTTGGTGGCCATATTCCTGTTGGTGCTATTCGTGGTCATGATTGTAAGAGAATGGATCTTACAACATCAAGCATTTGTCGAAGAATTGGAACATATCGGCTTACAGCGTCCCATGCCAACTGGTAACGATAATAGACCACCTCGTGCAGGAGCACAAATCAATCGTAATGCACAGGCTCAAGAACCCGTCATTCAACGAATGCGTGACTTTCCTCGTGATTTGGAGTTTGCTGAGCGAAGACGCTTAATGGATATGAATGAACGCCTTCCACAAGTCCGACGTAGAGGAGGTCCTGTGTTAGGAGATAATGATGAGCTGAGGGAAGACATCAGAAATCAGGCCAACGCCGACACCCGAGCACGGGAGGCACTGGAGAGAATAGTCCGCCAATATACAAACAATCGCGTGGATGATGGAAGTGATCAGGAATTCATGACTGACGATGAAGATGACGACCTGGACATAGATATTGGCATGGGACATTTACCGGACGAGGAAAGAGTCCAGAGAATGGAGGCTGCTGTTGTTAATCTAGAAATCAATGTTCAACAACAGGCTGCTGACGATGTGGCGATGGAAGAGGTGGACGGGATCATGGACCTTGCAGGACTACGTGGGCCGATATTGGCCATACTAGCTACTAACTGTGCCGCAAATATCGCTATAGTGGTGGCATCTCTAGCTCTATATTTTTCACCCTATGTCCTCGGTAGAACAGTCATTGCTGTGGTTAGCTACATGTTACAGGAAGTTATACCTCTTGGTGCCTCTTTGACTCTTCATATGCTGAAATCTGGAAATAGACTCGCTGAGCCTCTATTGGTTTCTCTGAGGCCGGTATTCCAAGCGCCACTTTCAGTTTTCGGACTCCTGTTATATAAAGTCATCCCCACGCTGGCAGCATTGAGCCTTACTTTTTTGCATTTCGGGGACGCGATTCTGGGACCATTGTTAAGAGTTTCACAGCCATTATCGAGACCAACTTTGTGGCTGCTTAGTGGTATTCTACCGTCTGGGGATAATGTGTCTATGCAGGGACTTATGGGTGACATAGAACTTGCTATGAGACATATCTTAAGGGCTTCAGAGAGCTTTGACTTGCTGAATACCAATGGTTTTTATGTGAGACTTTTCGGTACAACGATTGGATATACGATATTGATTGGCGTAATCGGGTTGTACGTCTCGTCGAGCTTCAGATTCTCGACGTCACCATCCGGACGGCAGTTTGAAATTATGCTACTCCGCTTGTTCAAGCAGGCTGAGGCGATTGCCAAGGTTGCCACTGTAATTAGCATGGAGGTTGTATTTTTCCCCATTTATTGCGGTATTCTGCTTAATTTCTCTTGCATGCCATTGTTTGAGCAAATGAACTTTGGACAACGAATAATATTTTTATCGGATCATCCTGTGATTGCTGCTCATGGTCATTGGGCAATTGGAACCTTCTATATGTTTGTCTTCGCTATGTTTGTGTCCATGTGCAGATCGATCGTGCGTCCTGGTGTTCTTTACTTTGTAAGGGATCCAAATGATCCGAACTTCCATCCTGTAAAGGACGTTTTGGAAAGAGATTTACGACCTCAACTTGTGAAAATTGCCATATCAGCAAGCATTTACAGCATTTTGATTGTGGTTTGTCTGGGTGGAGTCATC
Source organism: Diddensiella santjacobensis (assembly GCA_030574215.1). Taxonomy (NCBI): domain Eukaryota; kingdom Fungi; phylum Ascomycota; class Dipodascomycetes; order Dipodascales; family Trichomonascaceae; genus Diddensiella; species Diddensiella santjacobensis. The sequence continues at coordinate 26,407 of JAJMEO010000025.1, read as the reverse complement.
GCCTGGTTGAGATTTGGCCTCCAGGTGAGTTTCTTGCCGTTAAATTTCTTCCATGGGCCGGCTGCTGCAATGGGGCCGCATAGTTGGTCTCTTGTGTTTGTGTGCTTTACTGCGCCAGCGTTGATTTTCGGCTTTCGCTCGCCTCATATGCTGAGAAAGTACTGGAGTGCATGTTTCAAATGGATGTGTCGAAGGCTTCGTCTATCGTCATTCATCATGAATAGTCCGACGCCTGCCGAGACGGGATATGTTTACTATGGGAGTTTATGGGCAAGATTTTCGTCGCCAGACTACTCTCAGCCCGTGTCGTTAGAGGTGGCCCAGGCCAGCGATCCGTCCAAGCCATATTTTGTTAAGAACGGCACTTATGTGCGTGCCCCTGACAGTAATTCTGTCCCGATCAAGAGTAAGCTTCGCCTTTTCATTCAAGTTACGAAGGATGACATGAGGTTAGAAGGTCCACCGGACCCGGAAGAGACAGAGCTCAAGTCTTATGCCGTAGTTTACAGGCCGCCTAACTTTCGAATCCGCGTTGCATTGCTGCTATTGGGCATCTGGGCTTTCGGGGCTCTTGCTATTATGAGTGTCACAGTATTGCCTTTGGTTATTGGAAAGGCGATAACTGGAAAATATTGTCCTGGAGACTTCTTTGCGCACTATATTGGCCTATTTCCGGTATTTCTTGTGCTATTGTTGCTTGATAATAACGAAAAAACTATCAACTTTATGAGGAAGCTGGCAACAGAGGTTTACTCGAATGGGCAGGATCTCAATAGTGTTCGGCAAGTGAAGACGGTACTAATAAGGGCCTTCAAGCTTGCATTTGTTGCATTGTCGGCTGCTCTGGGTATATTCCTTTTGTCTATTGCATACAACTTGTATGTTTTTGTTCCCTTCCTGGGCGGCTGGAGAATCCCATCCGAAGGAGTTCTTGGGATTCTATTGCTCTTGCTCAGTGCAAGAATGATAATATTCTCAATGTTTCCTAACTCGTTACTTGCAACGAAGTACAGGGCGATGCTGCGGAATGGATGGATGGACATTGACTTCAACATTGCAGTAGTTTACTTTGTGGGTCCATTTTTTCTCGGTATGTTGGCAATTTTGCTAGCTCCTGCTGCCATATGCTGGCTTGCGATTCGCACCGTAATTCCGAGCAGTTTGTCGCAAGACCCAAGATATCTCTTTGTCTACTGCTATCCTGCATGTTCGGCCGCTACTGTGCTGCTAATAACGTTGATTGTTGGCTATGCAGGCTTCAAGCGATGGGAGATACGTGCGAGAGACCAAGCATATCTGGTAGGAGAACAGCTCGAGAACTTAGAATGATATTAGACGGGGCAGTGCATAACAGAAAATGTTCCACATGTAAGCATGCTATATAAACACATAAATGAGAAAAATCGGACGAAATGAATAGATGATAATGATCTATTGTTGCCTGGCAGTGCCAGAGGAGCGGGAGCCGCCATGCTTTATAGCAATATCATATAGCTGTAAGCTTTGTTCGGCGAGCTTATTTTGATACTGAGGAAGCTTGTACTTGCCAGCCAGGAGAGAAGCGTTAGTAACAGTGCCGGCCAGGGAATGGATTTTTGTTACAAGCTGCTTATCAACCGGCCCATCTTGGACCTTAGAAATGAACTGCTGAATGCCATCGGTACTTTGCTTCAGAATTGGCGTGACGGCTTTTTGGGCATTGAGCAGCACCTGATGCTGAGATGCAAAGTTGGCCGTGCCCATGACGCCATCTTGAGGGTGTATTCCACTACTGGCACCCAGGAACTCTGACAGACCCGAGTCCATATTAGTAGCATACGATGTCAAGCTAGCACGGTCACCTCCCAGGCCACCACCAATTGCACTCAAAACAAAGCGAAACGCCCCCAATAGCAGGTCATCTAAAACGTCTCTTTTTCCTATCGAGCTAGACTTTGGAGTCTTCTCAACACCTTTAGCAAATGAATCCACCTTGTTGCTGAATGTTTTCAGAGTGTCTTCGTAATTTGGCTGCTTGTACTGTTTGGCAATTCCAGATAGGCTGTGAAGGTCTCGAGAAACGGCTGCGACTTTTGGAACCAAGCTGGGTTCCACGTAACTTCCCGACATTCCAGTCAACAACACCTCTGCACCATTGATAGAAGATTGGAAGAGTGGACCCAAGATTCCCAAATAGACGGCATTAGACTGAGAACCCACATTGTTCATTGAACTTTGAGCAGTTGAGATTCCATTTTGTATTTCTTTATCGAATGAAGACAGATAGTTTGTAAGATGTTTCGAGCTTGGGGTTGCACCACCCGAAGTGTATTCGGAAATCGTATTATCAATTGCAAGCCTAACTTGACCAATTGATACGGTAGCTTGTGATAAACTATTACCACCGTCACTTCTGCGGAAGAAGCTTCGTTTGGCTTTGGATGAGAATTGACCGATTTTACTACTGAGACCCTCGAAAATCGACTGATATTGTTTTATTCCATACTTTTGAGACAAGCTAGCCACATTGGTCAATCTTTGAGAAAGCATTCCTAAAGGTGAAGATAAAGGAGAATCCGGATTACCACCGATATTGGTGATTAGTGTCTCAACACCATCATTTATGACACCTAAAGGAGCATCAAGGATTTGAGAACTTTGATCATTGGAAATATCCGATGATCTTTCAAAAGAACCAAGAAGATTATCAATTTGTCCATCAAGTCCAGTAATGAAGCTAGTTGAAACTCCAGATGCAGGATTAGGACCATAACCCTTATAATCATTCACAAGAACCCAAAGTCTTTTCTCAGCACCATTGACGTTTTTTTTGATAGAATCATAATCATCTTGACAAATGACTGGATTCAACAACAGTACAAGAACAATGAGAAATATATCAAGACAAACCATGGTTTTGCGTCAAATCCCATTATTCATCTTCCCCGGTTGAATATATATACTTTTAAACATATCATTCAATTAAAGGAAACAATAAGCAAATTAACCATTTTTGTTTCGCTTAAATTAATCGTCGTCATTAAAGTATGTTCTTCAACATGATTTTATTTTTCACTTTCCCACTATCAAAATAAGATTAACGACCGAACCAATAAACAATTCAATCAAACTTTTTTGTATTGATCATGTCTAAACCGATTCCTCAAAGAACTGGTATTTTACTTAGTATGTTGTTATTGTGTTAATTAAGGGGGGATGACTTTCTTTTCTAACCGATAAAAGATCGTATTGACAATGCTACTGAGCTTCTTTTGACGAAATTCTCTGAAATTGTTAATCTTTCTGCTGTAAGTATTGAAATTGAGTTTATGAGAGAAAGAAACAAAAGGATGTTGGTGTTAATGAAGAGGGATTTGATTAGAATTCAGGAAAAGATAGAAGTACTATAGCCACTGAAACTTTCCAAATCAAAGCAAATGCTTCGACAATCGTAAGAGCCTCAGAAGATCTATTATTTGTGACTCGAAGTCTGAAAGAAGCATGGATCTTGGGTCAAATTAAACCTGCACCAGGAGGTGAAACCAATGATGATGAAAGTAAAGAAACCGCTCAGAAAAAAGCTGAACAATTGTTGGATGCTATTCTCGACGAGAATTGATTATTATTATTACAAAAATGCTTAAATACTGTCATGATATCGAGGCGGTGGGGGGTCGAAATCGCCTCCAATTCCATATCCCATTGACGACTTTTCTTTATCCTTATCAGATAAAAGAAATTGCGGAGGAGTGGCCAATCGACGTGGTGAAGGCTCCCATAGTGTCGATTCTGAACTACTACTGGGAGATGACACAACTGAAGATACCATTGGGGTTCGTGGCGGTGTTCCTGATGGAGTAGTGGTGGCACTACATGGTTTGGATCCTCGTTGAAGTTTGATAATTCGTCGTTTTGGTTTTGTGTGTGGTGGAGCACTGATTAAAGGTGCTATTCTTAAACTGTTGAGAGCATTAATATCGTTTATAGGGAGGGTTTTGTGCTTCATTGTTGCCTTTGAGTCTCCTGCTCCTCCTCCCTGATGACTTTTGTCATGGAATTTCAACGTTGAACGGGTCACGGTATAGGCGAATGGAGGAGTGAAAAGACTCATTGTCCGATGACAGGAAACTATTGTCTGTAATCCGGTTATTGCTGCTGGCTGAACACCTTCAGATAGTAGATCACCAGATGATTGGCGATTGGGATGCATGTTATGGGTTGAATGTTGCAGTTGTGACACAAGATGTTCCATGTCATATTTGGAAAGCATGGAGCGTTTGCTAAGTTGATACAATACTTCCGGGATATCTTCGCGGAAAGACTCGCGAAGCCGGGTTTCAATCTCGTCTTTTATGAAGTTGGCGATTGTCGGCACGCAATCAAATGTCGAACTGACCTTGACCGATGTTAACGGATCATTTCTGAAAACAAGTGTGAGTCCTCTTGCCTTGGAGAATACAATTATAACAATCGCCGATAGTCGGATTTCGGAGATTGTTATCCGTAACGGAATCTCCAACGGCCTTGAAGCAATATCAAACGATGGTCGTGTGAAGGCCGGTGACTGCTGTGATAACACCGCTAATGGATTTGCTTGTACGCGTGTTCGTAACACTAAAGAAGCGTCTCCATTGTAATCCATCTTGAAGATTCCTCGGAACTTATCCTCGCCCAGATCGCCGATCTCTAGGATTTCGACATCTGGTGCACTCTCACCAAGACTTAGTTGCTCGACTTTGATCTCATCGGTAAGCACCGCTGGTTTGGGGCCTTTGTTCATGGCCTCGTTCACTACGGACCTGGCTTCATCGGAAAGCTCAATGTCGCCAAAGTCCCAGTTCCACTTAAACGACATTACAACAAACAGATATTAAGCGCTTTAACAAGGCCCATTAAGCCTTGAAACTGAAAATGTTATGGTTCTTCGTTGATATACTAACGTTAAAGCAAAGAATACCTAAACTTGCAGTTTCCTGGTGGGGAATGTGTGCAGGTTGGGGGATTATACACAAGGCTTTGAGAAGTTGGGAAATCATCATGCACGTGCCTGAATCTTGTTCGGACCCACTCAACAGCAAAATGACCAATCAACATGGTAAAACATATACTCGGAACCGGATATTACATATTCAAAAGACCAGTCAGACTGGATTCTGATACTCTTATGAGAATTCGGGTAAAAATATTCGGAATCAATTTACTCATCACGTGACGGTCACGTGATGTTTTGTTTTTGCTCATTTGCGCTTTCGCTTGTGAGTTACTATACTATTCAAGGATAAATATCGCTTGTATAATCAATTTAGAGTGTAGTTGTAACGAACGTTACCATAGTTCTGTTTTATCTTAACTTACATCACTCCAAATTGAGTAACTTGAGTTTAATTGACTGATCACTCTGTTCAGGAACTTCAGACCGTCGCAGTACCACCAGCGTATATATCAGAACACCTAAATTGTCAGTGTCATCACGTGATGGTTTGGTGGGATCGTCATTAATATGGAGTCTTAACGACTATTTATTGTTTACATTTGTCAAGAACGCGATAAGTTTTCAAAGCATGAGTCCCAAGAAAGGGGCTTCACAGCCGGAGAAGCTTCCAATGTCAAGAAGGACCAAGTCGGCAGGTAGTCAGAGCACAGGGGGATTTACATTCACGCGAGTTCCACGGTCCTCGATTTCCATGGTTGCAGCGGGAGTTGTTCCGAGTAACCTTTCCGAGTTGGGGAACAGGGCTCCTAGTTCTGCGACTTCCAAGTCTAAAGAGACAGAGATACTTAAGTCCGGATCGCTAAAGCGGGTATCGGAAGAACCATCATCGGCCGGTGATTCCAAGCGTGGTAAGGGCAAGGACAAAGTGGTGGATGACAGGGATTTGTTTCGAAAGTTGGATATGGAGCTTACAGAGCCGCGAAGAATGAAGCAATTACTGGTGATGGCCCTACAAAAGACATCTTCATTGAGGGACCAAGAGGTTCGCCGGGAACGCGATGCGACAACTGCGTCGACGTCAGATGAGATTACTGCCCAGACCATTGCGCGGGTCATTGAGGAGGAGTTAGAGAAGGATCTTATCGAGGGCAGGTTGGATATAGATTGGACGAGTCAGCTGCTGAGCAGCAGTGGCTCAACATCACTTAAGAAGAGTCCGAACCCACAGAATGTGGTGAATCGAGAAAACATCATGGTTTTGGAGACTCGGTTGAAGGAATTGGAAGAGGAAAAACAAGAGTGGACTCGGCAGTTAGATCATATTCGTACTGCAAAAAACACTACTAGTATAAATGTCGACACCGCAATGTCGTCGCCAGGGCTGGCCCAGGCGACCGAGGTTCTCAATGATAACGAGCATCAACTGCAGACAATGGCGTCGGGGCTGCAATCGTTGTACCATAATATACAGGTGTTGTTGGATAGCACGCACAAGATTGATTCGATATCGAATGCAGCACGGATATTCACGCGGGACCGACTGGAGGAGCTAACGCGCGGTGTTTCCACTGGCAATGGTACTCCACAGTACAATTCTCATGACCTTTTACGTGCATTATCACGAACTACTAGCTCATGAATATTACAAGTATTTTCTCGCAAGCAGTTTGACCTTCTGATCAAATACAGGGTTTGAGATCGGTTGATTCACAAAATAGAACGGTGATAACAACGTCTTAACGTAAAGATCATAGATATCGGTGAAAAACTGTCGGATAGAGTCTTCATTTTTGGTTTCATGTAACAACAGGATCTTGATGTTGCCGCCAGTTACAAATGCAGATATCATATAATTGTAGAAGTTATCAATGGCCTTCAAATACAATTGAGGACTTGTCCATTGTACATCCTCCACAATATCCAACGCAGAATGCAATATAAAAGGATTCAACTCCTTCATCTCCGGAGGAAACTACAATGTCAGCCACAATTACGTGGCTTCTAATCTATCAATAAACAAAAACATACTCTAGAAACACCATCTCCACTCTGTCGATGAGTTCCAAACTCAAGCTCATAAATTGGACAATCCTTGGTACCTATTATAGCTAGATAGAAAGACATTATTTCAGTTTTATCAAGCGCGCGCTTAAGGATTTATTATTACCAACAAACCGCCGGCGCTTAACTGTAGGAGTCCGATGGGACCAATGCGGCGGCATTGCGGCGGCGACGAAAGCCGTGCTATGCAAGTCTCGGTCACACACGCCCGGCGTGCAAATCGCTGTTAATAGGATTTGATATTGAAGATCATTTTTTTGTCTTATAAAACAGCCTTGCCATCCCCCATCCCCCATTTGTGGCGATAATATTAAAGAGATCTTAAGGAATTGGGTTTTTGGAGATGTCTGGAGGTTCATCATCTGAAGCGGTCACGGCGGCGGCGGCGGCAGCTGCTCAGCCTCCATGGATGCAACAACAACAGCAGCAGCAGCAGCAGTCTTCAGCGGCGTCATTAGTTAGTCGGACTAGGGATGACAAAGCTAGACATTCCTTAAATATGTCCAAAACAGGGTTTTTGTTAAATCAAACTGATGATAGTGTGAATAAACGACGCGGGCGTCATTCTCAACATGATCAGTTGGATCCTTTGGATACTACTACTAAAGGTGCTATCGTTGATTCCGGCAGTAGTTCCAGTAGTAGATTGGAAAGAATTTCTTCACAGAATCAAGATAGTATAACAGGTGATGAGAAAACAAAGGAAGTGATTAGATTGGCTGCATTATTGATGAATCTCAAATATTCTGATAATCTGGGATCTGAAGAATCAACTACTCATGATCTGTTAATGCCAGAATCCCCCACTTCACCTGGAAACCGAAACATATCTGTACAAACCCGTGCCCGTGCCAAAAGAGCCAGAGCCAAATTGGAAATGTATTATCAAATGGTGGCCAATTTCCAACACCGCGTCCTATTTGAAGGTGACTCTGCCGTCAAAACTATTGATGGAGTCTTCAACCCCCTCCAGGTCATTAGAAACCGCGCAGTCAAAAAACAACAAGGAAAAGCATTCGCCGGATACCTGACAGGGAAAAAAGATAAATTTGTCTGGAATATAGACGTGGCAGAATACGTGGGTGATTATGCCTGGAGAGCACGATATGGCTCGCTAATGCGTGATAGACGAGGAAGACTCATCTTCGGTACTGAAGACATGGCCCACGCAAACCTCAAACCCCATGGCGATGAATTCATGCAACGACTAAAAACAAAACTCGACCAGAAACGTCCCTCAACCTCGGTGCATTCTAACGAGGCCTCGGACAGTAGTCTGTCGAGATCCGATGTATCTGACCTCGACGAACTGCAAACAACATCTGGGAGAGACTCCAAACCTCGTACAATCCTACCCTTTAGCAGGTCTAAAGATGAAGATGGCCCATCCGAGAAATTGGAACTGTCCCCGGCCCTGTCAGCCGAAGGCGACTCAAAACTGCGTCGTTCAATATCACCTGCTCGCGACGTATCCATCACAAACGCTTACAGACCAAGGAGCAATACATCAAGCAACTCCTCGAAACGGAAACCTTCAATCACTGCTCCACAAATTATGTTTCCATTAACTACCCCGTCGACAGAATCGATTGACGAATTCCCCGAAAAACAGCTTACCACGACAAGCGAAGGAAATTCCAGACACAAAAAACATTTCTCTATATCGTCGGGTTCTTCTACTGCATCGTCAAAGAAGGTGGCTGAAGTGCCTATTCTTTCGCCTGAAGACCTTACTGACCAGAAACTGACTTACTTCGCTCATGAACTCAAATACCTCAATGCGGTCTTATTTCTGAGCAGGGTCCGTGTTGATCAGGACCCCAAGGCTTGTAATAGTGTCATGCGCGGTGATACTCTGCAGGAAGCATACACGGATATTTCTCAGATGTCGCAGAAAGTCAACCGCGAGCTTACACTGGAATCTGACGAATATCTTACCAAAGCAGAGGGTAGACTTAGAGACCTGCACCACGACCTCACCCAGACCCGGACATCACAGCTCGATACCATCCTGGTCGACTCTGACAGAGTCATCAGCGAGGTTAACACTACTCTAAATCTCAAGCTAAGGCGGCTCGGTGAGCGCTTGGACACAATCGATAGGGAGACTCCGGGAATCAAGTGGCTTTGGGCGTTAGGCTACACTACACTTGAATGGGTGTTGTTGATTTTAATGTGGGTCGTGTGGGGTTCAGTTTCGCTAATGCTGGTGATAAGACAGCCTTTCCGGGTTGTATTTGGCATGATTCGATGGTTAATGTGGTGCTGAACCACGCCGTCGATGCACTTATTTATTTTAATGATTTATACTCTAATGAAGCTAAGTTATTCAATAACAATAATAAAATAGTTATCTCATCCGTCTGTTCGGCCCTCTGGAAGAGACCCTTCGAAGAAATCGGGTCCACTTCGTGTCGAAGAGCCGGAAAGACCCTCAAGCTGAAACAAAGCCACTTTAGTTCGTTCCCGTACATCAAGAGTCGGGTCCAGGCTTCGTTCGCCCAACTTTTCTTTAAAACCCAAGCGAATCAGCTTTTCTGCTCGTGCCTTACAAGCCTCGTGTCGCACGAAATTCCCATGTCCCTCCTCAATCCAGGTCAGGTTAATGATAAGCCACACGCAAGCCGTTCGAATATCCGACGATTCGTGTGTCATCAATGGTACTAGTCTCCTAAGGACACTGTCGTGCCTCGTGATGATATCACGATGATCCTCAGTCCCGGCAGCTATATGCACCAGTATATATATAGTACCGACAATTATCTGTGGATAATCGCTAAAGTTCTCGGCACAGGTAAGCTTTTCTTCTAGCAGATTGAAAATCTTGTCCTCTCCAACCTGTGCAAACAGAAACTCAACTATATCTGGATTGCGGCATACCAGATTTCGAATAAAATCAAGCGCCTGCTCTTGAACTTGAAGCTCCGGGTCATGGCAAAGCTGCATCAAATAGGAACATGTCAGTTGGTGGAGCACTGTCCGTTTCTGCTCCTGGTTTATGCCGAAAAGTGCATGTTTCAACGCCCACACTGAATTCAGTCGTAACGGCGGGTACTCGGAATGTGCACCGTCTATAATGAGTTCGAGTATGCCCCTCTCTAGAATTGTCTTTTGAAGGGGGCTAAAGTCCAGTATAAGATTACAAATAGCTGCCATTACAGCCGATTTGATTTCCATCTCGTCCTCTAGCCGTTGTCGTCGCTCTTCAAGCACATATAGGTCCTGGCTCGAATAGGTCTGACCCGTCACGGGTATAGAAGCCTGTTCTAATGCCTCGCGTCCTGGACCATCGGATCGAAGTTGCAGGATCTCAACAATGCCATCGACAATGTCTGTAGAAGCAAGGCTTGTACGAACGATAGCAATACTGCGTGACAGAGAGCGTAGCACTTGACATGCGGCAACTTTCACCTTTCGGAGGGACGTTAGAGCCGGGCCATGTAAATCGGTGGGTTTCATGGTCATTATCTTCACAACCAGTTCCAGAGCGTTATTATTCACTATCTCCTGGCGGAAGTTGTCCTTGTGAAGACCAATGCCAGCCAGGGCAAGTAGATTATTTGCGATCAATTCATTGTTTTTCCACAACGATAAATCCGTATTCTTCAACACCAACATTATCCTTTTGATGACGCCCACTTCTACAGCCATGGCGGCGCTCTTTTCATCGTCTCTACAGATGTAAGATAACGTCAAGCTCACTCTAGGATCTTCGCCCAGCATAATATCGAGGATTGGCACCAAGGTAGGCAACAAATGCTTCAGCATCATCTCACGCTGGCTTGAAGAAACTGCATGTTTCTGTAGTCGCGCTAGCAAATCCACAGTTGTCAGTCGAATTTCAGGTGATTCACACCGGGTAAGATATATTAGTCCGCTCAAAAACGTGTCGGTGTTGATTGCTATCTTCATAGTCCCTGAAGCTGAGGAGTTGGATGAAGAGGTGGAAGATAGCAGTTCTTTTGCCTGGTCTGTGGTAATGATATGTGCCAGGCCGGAGATGGCCGACTCCAGCGGCAGGTTTCTGGATCTGTTTTGTTTATATTGTCGTACAAGAGTGGTTATTCGAGATGCAAGGCATTGTGAAAGTCTCGAGAGTTGGTTTGCAGTAGCACGGGTTGGAGAAGACAAAGGTATCAGTCGACAGCATTGATCCATAACTGCAGATGGCGTCGACGGCATTACTAACAGTTTCTCCAAGTAATAAACAAGTTGGGGATATTGTGATAATAATGAAGGAATAGGACGCGCTTGTAGTATAGTCACTAATACTTTCAGAGAGTAAGTGGCCAGTTCCGGGGATGGTGAATTATTCAGAGCATCCAAGACATATTGGATAACTGGATATTGCAACAGTTCTTCCACCACTTCATCATCACCTATTAAGAGATTATTAGTATCAAATTCAATAAATACTATATTTTCAACCATACCATGTGCAAAACTACCCAATATAACACTAACCTGCACTTGGGATTCTACCGGACCGTTGGCAAGAATCTCTAAGAGAGGGTTAATCACATCACTTCTAAGGTAGGTTTTCTTTTCCTCCTTATGACCAATAATATGATTTTTCAATTCACGGAGTACATGTAACTGAGCTTGACCATCTGTCGAAGCAAGCTGACTTGTGAAATCGGACGACGGCATTACTAACTTTGAAGCATATAACAAAGATCCTTCTATCAAGTTTCCCAAACACTTTTGATATTTGTCCAAATCACACCAAATATAGCTCTTTTAGAAAAAATACCCCAGATAATCTCTTCGATAAAAACACAAATGACGATTGTTTCGTCGCAAATGTGTCTGGATGGTTGACAAGAAATAGCCTAAATGCCCACTTGCGGGCCGAGATAATGACCCCCGCCAGACATCATCTTAACCCCATACTCGATTACTTAGTTACATTTTCTATGACATTATTAGGAAAACTATTCAACCATGATTTCGTTGTTTCCATATCTCATCGATTGTATCAACCTAGTTATATTAGTATCGAAGCTATATTGTAAATGCAGAACCGCCTACCAAGGGCCAGAAGTTAGGGTCGTTAAGTAGGTTGTCAATCTGAACCTCAAGGGAAACTACTTCTCCATACGGTTCCAGGACGGAATCCCGCTCAACCACATCTGATTCAATATCAAATTTCTTCTTTAAAGAACCCTCAACGCTTTTATCAAGTACTTCTGGATCATGACTGATAGTATTACCCTCGTCATCATTCTCAAGCTGCTCTGAGGGATTATTATCGGTACCGGTAGCTTTTTCCAGACCCCCAGCAGCTGCAGTTGTTTCAGTTTCCGGTTGTAACTGTTGTATCCGTTCAGAGGCTTGATAACCTACATGGGAGATTGATGTTGTTGGAAGTACATTTAGGCGTTGTTTTTCCATCACATTTAGTAGGGTTTGAAAATCAGTAGGGCTTTGGACGGCGATTTGCAAGCGACGAGTCTGCTGCTTGAATGAGATTCATCTAATAATCTAATAATATCCATTAGGATGAGTGACTTACATGCAATTGGTCCAAACCATGATTTAGGTATCGAATACCCAATGACGGATACCTAACAATTATTTCGTGGTGGACAGTCTTGTTGAGGCCAAACTGATCCTGGAGCAACCCGAAATCAATTGATTCCTCATCAATGATCAGTATATGGTACTCTAACGAAGTAGTTTCAATCTTACCAGAACATTTTCCATATACACAACACTCATTTCAAGAGCAACTACATCACCTTTCTTGTATTGACGGAGAATCAACGTAATATCAGCACCATCGGGGAAATGTGTCCAACTGGAAGGAGGAACCGGTACATTGGACAACCCAGTCGAAGAACTAATGAACTCCGTACACCGTGAGTACTTACTCACATGAATCTTGACAACTTCATCCATTTCTTCAACTGACAAACTAACAGTGGTGTGTTGTACGAATCTCCAACAGTTACGGCCTTTATTTTAGGCTTATCTTTCCGTGCGGCTCCTGCACCATGTGTGGCGTCTGCGCCTCGACGCCGATAATCGGAGTTTATCGCGTCATCACGTGCAATTTGCCAATACCGCGGCCAAAAAAATAATGGAAAAAATGCAAGCCACAGCATCTGCTCCGATGATTGTGGCTGTTTATTGGAGTCATTTTGTAATGACATTTCGTCTTTTTGCATATCCTTTTACACTCATTCTTTGAAACCTCCAAAACTTTCATATGGCTCCATCTATAGATATTGTCAAGTCTCCTAGGATTAATGAAGGCTCCGATTCCGGATCTGGGGCTCTATATTCCCCATTTGTGGTCCCCACAGACTTGGGGTCTGTATCTGATTCTGTCTATGGGACTGCTCAGCTATTGGTCCAACAGTCTGCTTATGCTCTTTCAGATGGAATCTTCTCTTATTCTCCAGCCACATTTGGCCTTGACTCCAGTATTTCGGGCTGGGTTCAATTTAACCAGCCAAATGGAAGAGGCCAGGTTCCTGAGTTCCATCGTCTAGAGGCTAGGAATGGTGCTGCCTCCGTGCTGCTAGGTTACCTATACAGCCATGGACTGACCGCCCAACCGGCTGTTCCCCAAAGTGTCCTGGCTTCTAGTGGTGTATTGGACCTTATGCAGCCAATATTAGCTCAGCTGGCTGTGGCTGGCCCTGGAGCTTCTTCTCCACTGGTTTTCCACATCGCTGGAGTGGAATATTCGTCCGAATCAGGCAAGTTGGTCACAGACTATGTAACATCTGTCAATATCGCAAAAAACTTGGGTCTGGGATTGATTGCTTCCACTTCACTTGACGACACTCAACATACTTCGTTGATTGCTACGGCTCTATCTTCAAAGTTGCCTACTATCCATGTCTACGATGGTTTGCGTGCTATTAGAGAAAGCGGAAAGGTGAAGGGCGTCCTATCGGCCCCTGAGCTTACGGACTTGTATACCAGAATCTCGGAATCTATGAATAGAGTCGAAGCACTTTCTCCTGCTGCTCAGGTCTCTGCGTTGCTGGATATCGTTAATGTGGAATTGGGAACATCTTATAGCCCATTCGAGTACTCGGGGCACGAGTCTGCTGAAACGGTGATTGTCACTTTCGGTTCAACCGAAAGTGCTATCGCCCGACAAGTTGCTGCCTCAGCGACAGAATCTGACGTCAAGGTTGGTGTCGTGAATGTCCGAGTCTACTCGCCATTCATTGAAGAGGCCTTTTTCAAGGCTCTCCCCAAGTCTGCACGAAATATAATTGTTGTCGGCCAAGTTATCAATGATGCCCAGGTCCAAGACTCTCGAATCCACTCGGCTTTGTACTCTGATGTTGTCACTAGTCTCCACATGAACCTCGAATTGGTATTCGGCGGCGATGGGATCCCGACCGTTCGCGATTTCAAGTATTCTAGGGAAAAAGTTTGGTCACCGGCTGATTTCTACGAACTGTTGTCGATTGATCAAATCAGCCTATTGAGTGCTCAAATAAAGGAGTTTACCTTTTGGGATGTCGATAATGCCAAAACTTCTCATGTCCCGGGCGCTTTGGCTCAAGTTTTGGCTCTGGATAATACTCATTCTGTCGGATATGTAACCAGTTTTGATAATGAATCATTGGCTGGTGTAGTTTCGTCTGAGGTGAGGGTCTCGCCGTCCGGGTTTACAGCTCCTTATGGCATTGAAGCTGCAGAATTTGTCGCTGTCAACGACGCTAGGATTACAAGTTCCTTCGACGTTCTTGAGAATGCCAGATTTGGCGCTAAAGTACTTCTGAACTCCAAGCCAGACTTGGAAGCGGTTGGCAAATCGGTCAGTAGTGCTTTCAAGAGATCAGCTGTTGCCAAGGATATCTCTTTATGGACTGTCGACTACGAAGCTATCGGCTCAAACTCTGAGACTGAAGGGCGAACTGAAAGTATGATTGCTCAAATTGGCTTCTGGAAAATTGCGTACCCACGCCTGTCAGTGGACCAAATCACGACAAAGATTGTTTTGACTTGTGGGATTGATACAGAGCTTGTTGCTGCAACTGTCGTCAATTTGGTCGAGAAGGTGTTTGACTTAGGGTTGAAGAATCTCGTCGTGCCAAAGGAATGGGCAGATGCCCCAGAGTCTGATGTTGTGTTGCCTGGATATATTCAACCAAGCAGTTTTGTCAAGAATGAAGCTGAGCAGCTTGTGGACGAGGAAGCTGGTGCGTTTTCATCCAAGAGTCTCACTGAGACTACTAAGCGAGTTGCATTCAGGGAAGCCTATGGTGCAACGCAAGAGCTTAGACCGGACCTTCCTATTCAAAATTACATCGCCAAGGTTCAGCTCAACCAGCGAGTTACTCCGGACGATTATGATCGACATATTTTCCACTTGGAGCTGGATATTACTGGCACTGGGTTGACGTATGCAATCGGTGAGGCACTGGGCGTGCACGCTCCCAATAGTGAAACAGAGACCAATGAGTTCATTTCTTGGTATGGCTTAAAGGCCAATGACCTGGTCACATTCCCATCCAAGGAGTCTCCTATTGGAGAGGAAACTAGAACTGTTGTTCAGGCCCTAAGGAATAACTTTGACATTTTTGGCAAACCACCCAAAAAGTTCTTTGAGCAATTGGCTCAATATGCCACTAACAAACTAGAGAAAGCCAAGCTTGAAAGGTTGTCTTCTCCTGAGGGTGCTGTGGAACTGAAGAAATGGGCAGAGGAAGACTTTGTCACCTATGTGGATGTTCTTCAAGAATTCCCCAGTGCGAAGCCCTCCTTACCCGAGCTTCTACAAATTGTTTTACCTTTGAAGAGACGTGAGTATTCAATTGCTTCGTCGCAGAAAGTTCATCCCAATGCAGTACACCTACTTATTGTCGTGGTGGATTGGGTCGATTCCAAGGGACGCAAGAGATTCGGACAGTGTTCCAAACTACTTGCAGAGCTGACGCCGAACTCTGAGGTCGTTGTATCTGTCAAACCCTCTGTTATGAAGCTACCTATTCTAACCACGTCTCCGATTATCATGTCAGGGCTCGGAACAGGCTTAGCACCATTCAAGGCGTTTTTGGAAGAGAAGGCATGGCAAAAGGCCCAAGGTCATGAAATCGGTGAAGTGTTTTTGTTCTTGGGATCGCGTCATCAGCGTCAAGAGTACCTGTATGGTGAATTGTTCGAGGCTTACAGAAATGCTGGTATTTTGACTTATATCGGAGCGGCCTTCTCACGAGATCAACCCCAAAAGGTCTATATACAAGATAAGATTCGTCAAGCTTCTGAATTATTGGTGAATGCGTTTGTTGCGAAAAAAGGTACTTTCTATCTTTGTGGACCTACTTGGCCAGTTGCCGATGTTTCGTCTGCTCTGGCAGATATTGTATCTGCCGAGGCAGCAACACGAGGTCAAACTATAGAACAGGCACGAGAGATTGAATCCCTCAAAGAACAAGAACGATATATCTTAGAAGTATATTAGAAATATGTAACATTATAGAATTTATTAACTCATTTATAGTGGATTGTTGCCATTTAAGTTGCCTTCGAAACGGTTTTGGTGGTGGCAAAGCGCGTTTGCAGCAAAGAAAGTATTTTGTTTGTTTTTTTACCACTTTAAAGTGTCTGTTCAATTTCGTCAACCGAACCGAGTGTGGAGAACAGAAGGAAATTGGACGATAATTTCATTTTCAAGATGGCATCTTTGGAGGATCTAATTCCTGTGGTTAATAAATTACAGGATCTTGTTTTCAATACAATCGGTTCTGACACTCTTGATCTGCCCCAGGTTGTAGTTGTTGGATCTCAATCTTGTGGCAAATCATCTGTATTGGAGAATATTGGTATGTGAATATCAATTATTAATGAATTGGGGTTTAATGAAGTTTATGTTTTAGTTGGTAGAGACTTTTTGCCACGAGGAACTGGCATTGTCACTCGTCGTCCATTGATTCTTCAATTGGTCAATATCCCTTCAAGTGCTCCGGTGAGCCCTGCCAGTCGCCCATCCGACACAGGTTCCAATGGTACTGCGATTTATGATCAGAATGATGGTCTTGGAAATGGACCACATAGCCGGTCTTCAGGAGTTCAAGAAGCTGAATGGGGTGAATTCTTGCATATTCCAGGAAGACGATTCTATGATTTTGGTGAAATAAGACGCGAGATCGAGGCAGAAACATCTCGAATCGCAGGAAACAACAAAGGAATCAATAGAATCCCAATTAATCTCAAGATCTTCTCACCTCATGTGCTAGATCTCACGGTGGTGGACTTGCCAGGTCTAACAAAGATCCCTATTGGTGACCAACCAACCGATATAGAGAGACAAACTCGAGCACTCATCTCTGAATATATCGCAAAACCGAATAGTATCATTCTTGCTGTTTCACCAGCAAACGTGGATCTGGTCAACTCGGAATCTCTTAAATTGGCCCGGCAAGTGGATCCTCAAGGGAAAAGAACAATCGGTATCCTCACAAAACTGGACTTGATGGACCAGGGTACCAACGCTCTTGATATTCTCTCTGGTCATGTATACCCTCTTAGACTCGGATTTATTGGCGTCGTAAATCGATCTCAACAGGACATTCAAGAAAGCAAATCGTTAGCCGATTCTCTTCAAGCAGAGCGTGACTTCTTCCTCAGTCATCCTGTTTATAACAAAATCTCCCATAAATGTGGTACCGGCTACCTTGCAAAATGTTTGAATCAGACCCTCATGTCGCACATCCGCGAGAGACTACCAGATATAAAAGCTCGACTCAACACTTTGATGGGCCAGACAGAACAGGAACTTGCATCCTATGGCGACTCCAAGTTTTTTGGCAAGGAAAACAGAGGTCCGCTAATTTTACAGCTTATGACCAGATTTGCTTCTGCCTTCATTTCTTCGATCGAAGGCACGTCTTCTGAGATCTCTCTAAAGGAGCTATGTGGTGGTGCCCGGATATATTTCATCTATAACGAGGTTTTTGGAAGCTCACTGGGAAAGATTGATCCTACAAGCAATCTAAGCAAGAGTGACGTAAGAACAGCTATCCGCAATTCAACAGGCCCGCGTCCTTCGCTATTTGTCCCTGAACTGGCCTTTGATCTTCTTGTGAAACCGCAGATCAGACTTCTTGAGGGACCTTCACAAAGGTGTGTCGAAATGGTTTACGAGGAGTTGATGAAAATCTGCCACACGTGTAGTTTCCCTGAGTTGAGCAGATTTCCTAGACTGCAGTCAAAGCTGATTGAAGTCATCTCTGATCTCCTCCGGGAGAGACTAGGCCCCACATCATCGTATGTCTCTAGTCTCATTGATATTCAACGGGCGTACATAAATACCAATCATCCTAACTTCTTGGGCGCTGCAGCGGCAATGTCGAATGTTTTGGAAGAGAGGCAACTGAAGGAGAAAAGGCGGGCCAAAAAAGCCGCTGCCGAAAGAGTTGGTAGCCCAGATGGGTTTGCGAATGGAACCGTCTCGGAACCTGAGATTGCCAATGGGACGGAAGAGCTGCTAAACGGTAATGAAAAATCAGCCAAGAGCCATCTTCATCATGCCAAGCATAGTGCTTCGCAACCTCATCTAGGGGAACCGATCGGCTCTGGTCCACAAAGGGATTCATTTTTAAATTATTTCTTCGGCAAAGATATCCAGTCACCTGGTATTGGCTCACCTGGCGGTCCAGTTTCTAGAATGGCATCCAGTCCGCCGATCGGTCATGTTGGTGCAGGCACTTTTGACGTCAGTGAGCTCGATGGTGCTTTAGAGGAGGATCTCCAGCTGTCGGAGCGGGAACAGCTGGAATGCGAGCTTATTATCAGCTTGATAAGATCTTACTTTGATATCGTTCGTGAAACCATCAAAGATCAGGTTCCCAAGGCGGTTATGCATTTACTGGTCAATTTCTCTAAGGACTCTGCTCAAAATAGGCTAGTGAGCGATCTGTACAAAGAGTCGTTGTTTGACGATTTGCTTCACGAAGATGAGGGTCTTGCCCAGGAGCGTGAGAAGTGCCAGAAGATGCTCGATACCTATCGGGAGGCTGCCAAGGTTATTGGCGAGGTTGTTTAGAGGCATTCTGTGTTTCTTGATTTGATGAAAACTCTACTACTTTTTGTTTGTATTCTTTAGCTTGTACATGTTCGTAACTTGGAATAAAATGCGTCCAAATCTAGATATGCGCCTTTGAACCACCGCTTTCCAGTATGCTGAAGGAACTGGCGTCTCCCGTGCAGAATTCTCCTGTTAAAGAAGACCAGACAGGTATTGTCTTCCATCTTGACCTCGAACTGGTTCTCTGATGCTTCAATGTACTTTTCAAATAGCTTTAGGCCTCTATGGAAGTCAGCCACCTCTGAATCCGTGCAAGTATCTTTTCCAATGGAGGCAATTGCATCTAGTGGGCCTTGAAATGGCGGGGAGTAGTTAATAGCATTTATTTCGTGGTATCCTTCTTTTCGTGGACTGTTGTTATCTTCTGATATCAGTGGTCTGGCATAATAATAGTGATAGTTGTCGTTATCATAGTGGAAGGATATCGGAACCTTGGTCAGAGCCCGGTATGCGGTTGGGTCAGTTTGGCGCACGTGAAGAGCAGCCGAATAGCTGTCAGCAAACAAAGATTCTCCACCTTTTGCCTGATTGCTGATGACGTGAAGCAATTGGATCCCGGGAGGGGACTCGTAGTACAGGAGATCCATGTGCAACGGCAGATACACTGATGTATATGCGACATTCTTGGCTTCAGGTACAGAGATAACATCCCAGGAAGTACCATAGAACGTCTCTTTTATATAGCCGACTCTTTGTGCAATAGATTCTACTTGAATCTTCTCTTCGAACCTCTCTCCAGCCGGAAGGTCCGTGATGATGACGAGTCCAAGGCTGTTCAGACTTGACAAAGCAGACGCAAAGCTATCAGTAGAGTTCATATAGTCATCATAAGTCACACGTTGAATCTTGTGATGAATATCCGACCTGAAGTTTTGCCAAGGTTCCCATTTTTGTCGATCCAGCTTTCGGTACGCTCGACTTCTGTCAAGAGTTGCGTACCGCGACAAGAATTCCTTGGAGAATTCACTTTTATGACCATCGCTCCATTCTACAATGAGACTATCATCTATCACGTTTACTGTATGAGCATGGATATCTGTTGAAAGCTCTCCAGTGGAAAAACATTTCTGCTTCGTGCTGATATCAACCGAGGTAAGACTCTGGCAAGAATCTCTCAAAAATAAGTTCCGAAACCTGACTTCATGGTCCAAAAGTCCTCCAACTGCAATTGATGTCTTATCAAAAGAACAAACATGAAACAATCGCCAACCTAGCCGCCGTATGGCCGACCGTTTCGCCATTCTTCGGAACATTGAGTGTGCAGAAATGCAGATCGCTCAGATCCACTTTTTTCTACCCCGCCATCCTGCGGCTGATTTCCATGTCCCCGGCGCTTAGCGAACTCCAGCGCCATGACATTGGTGACGCTATCAGATGCACGGTAAGGAGTAAGAAGATAGAGGGTACTAGGGTCAATTCTTATTTTATTTTTATCAAGGAATATATATCTACAAAAATTGAAAAGTGTGCTTCGGTCAGTAAGATCTGAGTTTGAGAGTAATGGGTTTCCTGTTATCCAGCTTTCCTGCAAGAATGGGTAGGTGAATCAATTGCAAAAAACCAAGGGAACTTGATTCTAAAATTTTGCAAGATGCTCTAAAAAACAACTGAAGATCCGGTTCCCCGGTAATACTGCGAAAGAAGGACGGCGATTCGGTATGGGTTAATTGCCAGAACTCCATTCTTGGACTAACGGATAGCGGTATACCTCCGGATAATTGGACTTATTTGTGATAGCATGGAAAATGGAACTATTATTACAAAGCGCGATCTCTTTTATCGAGACGTCCAATTGTTCGAAAACCAAGGTAAAGTGGACCGTGCATTAGAGACTCTCGCAGCCGCGTTAGGCGCAGAGCTCCTTGAAATGAACGTCTCTGCTTCTCCAAAAGGACTGGCCTACGGAGATATAACGATACTGAGTAAAGATGGAGAAATCGTGAGCTTACTAAGAGCCAATGGAGTAAGAGAATCTTATGAAGAATTGGTATGGTAATTACTTTCTAAAAGGTCCCTGTTATAGCCATCGATTATCCCACCACATACACGCATGTCCTACGTGAGGATACCAGACAGTACAAAGCGAATATTTGTTATTGAGAAAGAGGTACGCACACCTGGATACTGCGCTTTTTTTAAGCATGCTAAAAGTCAAGGCCGTGTTCCGAGAACTCTGTCATATCTTCCAGGACGATATCCTCATCACGGTAAGAACAGCCTTTCTTAGTTTGGCATATTTGCAGTTTACTAAGAAGATCTCTCGAAGGGAAAAGGGTATCCGGACGTATGCAGTCGTAGACTACTGCATGTCATGAACAGCTGTTATCCAAGCATCCCGGTGTATGGTATTGTCGACTCTGATCCATACGGGATTCAGATACTTTGCAGCTATAAGCTCGGCACATCGAAATTGATCCACGGCGACCGCGATCTAGCATGCCCAAATATAAAGTTTTTAGGGGTATCGATCTCGGACTATCAAGTTGGATGGGCAGAAAGTGCCGCGAAAGACCGGAAAATGGCTACCAACCTGCTCAAAAAGGAGCATATCCAGACTTCAGAGATGCTTCCGTGGAGACGAGAGCTTCAGATGGGGTTATTTCTCAACAAGAAAGCTGAGCTGAATCGTATTGGGAATGAACATCAAACTATGCAGGTTGGGGAATATATTAAGAAAAGACTCGGCTTGACGTAGACGTTATTTCGTCTTTGGTTTCTTGCGTATCAAAGAAGACCCCAGAGTGTTCACAACCGCAGAAGAAGACTTTCGTTTAGATTCTTGGGATGGCGCCATGAGTCCCTGTATGTCAATTTTACAGTAACTTGCTAAACGGGAATTGATCTCCTGAGTCGCGTGCTCAGTGAGTTCCTTCGTGGAGTAATCTAGCGACACTACCGTTTCACGGATATGGGTCGCTTTTCTAGTTGAAAGAGAGCCCGTTTTCTTATAGGACTCGTTATATTTGGACGACCCTGCGACCAGGCCTTCAATGCCGATGATCCCCACCACGCTACCAAGCCTAAACTCCTGTCTCGACTGTAATTCGAGCCAGAACTGTTGTCTGGAGACTTTGAGAGCTCTTTTTTCATGTACAAGAAAGTCCAGAAAGCGAGATTTAGGGTCGTCTGGAAACCGGGGGATATACTTGACAGCTGCCTTCAGGTCTTGCTCAAGGTCGTCATCCCAAAATATATCACCCACTTGCCACGGCATACTTGAGCTTGTAGGAAAGAATGACTCAATCGACTTGCTGTCCGAGCCGGGTATTTGCAATTTGGCTTTCCGGACCGTGTCGAATTGATCCGCGACTGAGTCTAACCACCTGGCCCACCATTTCACCAAGGCAGCGTCGCCCAAGAGATGTTTTTGTTCACTGTTGCTAGAGAGAGGGAATAGATACTGTTTTTCGGCCTTTGCAAACAGGCAAATGCGGAGAGGGATCTGTGGATCGACATAGTACTTGATCAAGGTGCGAATGATGCTAGCAGTGACTTTGCCAATTGACAGCGGAAAACGACCTGCATCTTCGTAATATTGTCCAGTTGTATCGGCCTTAGACACGAATAACGTGCTGCACCCGGGCGATTCGAATATAAAGGCTTCCAACGCGTAAACGACGCGGTCATCGTAAGACAGAAGGAAGAAGTACGACGTGAACAGATCTAGCGGTAGGTTTTTCGCCTGCCTCTTGGACTTATAAACTAACCGGCGACATCGTTTGGGATTGGTCTTTATAACCGATAATTGGAAGGGCTTTTCAGTTCGTGGTAAAGAGTTCTCGAGTTCGGTCCTGAAGTGCTCGAGTGTCATTTGGCGGGGTTGGAGAGGTGAAAAAGTGACAATTGAAGATCGGCAAATTCACAACGGCAGAGGGCGGGGCAAAACGTCAAGGAAATCAATATATTTATGTTCTAAATCTATTATGCTCCTTCATATTCGTCTGGATAGAAGATCAATCTTTCAGTTGGTTTGTTGGTGAGGATCACCATGCGAATCACACCACCGGAGCTTCCGTCCCATTTTATGGCCTGAGATAGGGCCTGTTTTACAAACGCGACGGCCTCGTCCTTGGTCATAGCCGACTTGAACGTCTTCTTGCACAGACCGTATATGTATGATGAGCCACTACCAGCAATGGCATATTCCTGTTTGTGTACACTTCCTCCTAGGGGAATGCTGTAGACTTCACCACCGTTCTTTTCGTCGAATCCTGCCAGAATTATACCCGCTCTAAGTCTGTTAGACTACAAATACCCCCATATCGGATCGACGGGGCTACTTACGTTAGGGCGTCCTTGTTACTGTATGTCACTTCTTGAAACAGAGATGCGGCGATCTTGGGTGATGGTGGTTCGTTCGACACATTATATTGGGCCAGGTAATACGATACCATGGACGCCACTGCTTGTGTATCAGCTGCCGATCCGGATCTTTGAATGTTTGTTAGAGACTAATGACCTTCAATCTCAGGAGAAGGCAACAATTTACCTGCCTGTAACTTGTTAGTATTAAGCCACCAATGCTTATTAACTACAATCCCTCACTTACAGCACCATATCTTCTCATGGACTTGAGTCAACTTATCTGTTACTCTTTTGTTCAACATTCAATTAGCAAGTTGCACGAGCAAGCACATGGTCAGCATATATTCTCCATACCGGTTGGCAATGAATGAACCAGTAGTTGTTCGACTAAGAATGATGTCAGATCGTCAAATCGTCAAGCATTTACAAGGAATTAGGATATACCTATCAGCACCCAGAATCACCCCATCTTTGAACTGGACAGCCATACTACAACTCCATTAATCATCTACTATTCCATGGTGTCGAACAAACAACATACATTGAGGTTCCCAAACTACAAATGTCAGTTAGCAATCATGCAACAAAAGCCAATATGTCAATTCACACACTCAACCTCGCCCTTCTTAAGAGCATTCACATCAACACTAACACCGTTCATTTCCAATTGGCTTCAAATCAACAGTGGTCAACGCTATAAACTCAGTGGTGGCGTAGGGAAATTTCGGAATTTGTTAGCGGCTGGGGATAGGATATTCGCATGTACTGAGGAATCCGCGCCAAAAGGGTCGCGAGCGAAAAAGTGAAAAATATCTTGATTACTTTCATTCTACATTCAAATGTCTTCTACAGTACCTAGATTACCGAAACTTGGGTCGACTACCGAGTCTTGGGGACCTCCTAGTGAAGTTCCTGGAGATCTTCGTTTCAATGAGGTGCCTTATGCACCGTTTTCCAAGGGGGATAAGCTAGGAAAGGTGGCTGATTGGGCAGCTGATATCACCAAGGATGGAAAAGATCAGAAAAGACAGCCATATGGACGTGGATTCCGAGATCCTTACCATGCTTATGGAGCCAGTGCTGCCTCATTTTTCACCAATGAAGATGAAGATGAAAATGTTTCTTCCTTCTCCATTGTTGACAGTACCAAAGCCACTGCACGACCAAGGGGTCAAAATGCTATTCTTAAAACAAGAGGTGGTCGTGGTGGAAGCGGTGCACCCACTAGAGGAGGACCCGCTCAACGATATAACAATAATAATTCTGCAGGAAACAACTCTGGACCGCCATTCCGCCAACAAGACCGATTCCAAAGAGGCGGAGCCGGAGGTCGAGGAGGCCGCCGGTACGGCTGGAAGGATTATGATAAACCTCAGAAGGTCCGAGATGCCAGTGTTAATATCCGTGATAGCTGGGAATCCGTACAATCGATTGGATTCAATGAGTTGCAGAAGTTGTCTTTCGATGTTAAGGCCGGCGAGGATATCGGAACTTATGGTTATGTTCATTATTATAACCGAAATCTCGAGAAACCAATCGTAAACACTAAACTTCAACAATTGGACCGAGTCGTCTATAATGTGTCAACCTCAGATGACCCAATTCTGCAAGGCCTGGCCGGAGAAGGTGCCGGTTCAGTGTTTGCTACCGATACTATCATCTCCCTTCTGATGTGTGCCACTAAATCAGTCAACCCTTGGGATGTCATTATTAACAAACGTGATGGCAAGGTTTTCCTCGATAAAAGAGACGGCGGCCCATTGGATTATGTCACCGTGGACGAAAACGCCATCGAACCCCCCGCCGATGCCACTGAAAAGGAGGATATCAATAGCTCAGCCAGCCTACTGTACGAAGCTACCTATATCAACCATAACTTCAGCGTCAACGCCGTCAACGAAATCGCAAACAGCAAATTCGAACTCCAACATCCGAACCCCTTCTATAACGAAGAGGAACAAAAGGACTCGGATCCCCTGCTGGCCCACGGCTATCGATACAGGAAATTCAACCTCGCAGACAACGCCGAAAGCGAACCTATCGACCTCATCATCCGTACCGAGATCGATGCGGCCCAGCAGAACCCCAACGGTGATGTGTCATATGTCACTGTTAAGGCCTTGAACGAGTACGGTGGAAGCAACGGCGTATTGGAATGGAAGAACAAGTTTGTCAACCAGCGTGGTGCCATTGTGGCTGCGGAAATGAAAAATAACCTTTGCAAGCTCTCTAGATGGACCGTGCAAAGCATACTCGCAGGCGCACAGCTTATGAAGATTGGATTCGTTTCGCGTGTCACTCCTAAAGACAACACTCAACACATTATCGTAGGCGTCTTGGGCAGAGACCCGTTGCAGTTTGCTAGCCAGATCAACCTTAACCTTCTTAACGGCTGGGGTATCGTCAAGTCTGTTGTTAATATCGCCACTGCTCTGGATGACGGCAAATACGTTCTGATTAAGGATCCGAACAACCCCCAGGTCAAACTGTACAAGGTCCCTCTAGATACTTTCGACGAGGCTGACGAGTAAGCATGAATTGTGATTAGGTTCCTATTGTCTATGTAGTAAAAGTATGAAATCGTTATCGTTGAATCGTCAAATAAATAACAGCCCTAAAATTAATCGTCATTGTCATCATAATCGTCTATGTTGACAGTTGTACTCAACCGAGACGGGGTTTTTGGAAACGTCAACAGAGTTTTGGGCACAGGAGTAGACTTTTGATTCTTTCTCCATCTGTCCACAGTGGTTAGAGAAATATGCGTCTTTGATCTAACCCGCGTAGGAGTCTCGACGCTGGCACTTGACGGTGGCATGCCGGTATTTAACGGGCCACGAATAGTATTGTTTTCAAATGCTGCCTCCCGAGCTTTGGCAATCCAAAGCCTCCATGTTTTGCGGAACCGTGTGGTTTGCATCCGGATGTTGAATTCTTCCGCATTTCGCTTCTGCGACATGAGCTTGAATACTTTTGTTCTCCACGTACGGAAAAGTGTCTCCTGCAAATTGAAAACCTTGATGGTCGACATGAATTCAGCCTCTTCGCTCATTTGAGAGTGCGCTCTAAAC